>JAJOOF010000239.1:0-66416 GCA_029582545.1 Solanum lignicaule
TATATCTCTCTCTCTCTCTCTCTCTCTCTCTATATATATATATATATATATATATATATATATATATATAATAGACACACACTTTGGATTAGGTGTTTTTTGTAACCTACTTTGGATTTTGAGTTCCGCTTCTAGAAAGTCGTAATTATTGAGAAATAGAGTTCACATTTTTGTTTCGAGCTTTAGCTTTTTTTCCTTTTTTAAAATACATTCATTATGTATTAATAAAATATAATTTTAATCCTTACTATATATGAATAATCATATATAATTTATATTTACTTGATATTTGTCCTTTTGATCACTTTACTTATGAATATACATAATTCTTTAATTTATGTATATTTAGGGTGATATACTTCTAAGAATATTTCAAATATAATACATTTATTACATAAAGAAACTAAATCAGACATGCTAATTGACTCAGAATTGAATATATCTTGTCACATACATCAAAGATGGTTGAAAATCTTACGGAAAATACCTTCTCTACAGGTACTTGTATGAAATTCACCAAAGCTTGAGGCTTGTCAAACACTATCCTTATGAATATTTCACCCAGTATAGGTGTATCCCCAGAATTCAATAAGCTCTTCTAGAAGAAATGAGGAGCTAGAAACTAACAAAGATAGACAAAAGAAATTAGGAGAGATTTTTGGAGAGATTATATATATATATATATATATATATATATATATATAACACTAAATAAATTGTCTAGAAGTCTAGTAGGAAATTAAAGAATTGTTATCTGAATTTCCAATGGAAAACAACACAAGGAGAGAGAAAAGTTGAAGCAAATGTTCCCATCTTTAATTTTCTTTTAATCTTCTACAGAAAATTTCTGAAAATGAGAAGCATCAAAGTCTCCTATAAAAATATAATAAATAATAATAATAATAATAATATTAATAATAAAAATAAAAATAAAAAGATACTTTATAAAGTAAATATAAGAAATTTGTTTTCTCGTAATTTTTCGTCAAAGGTCAATTAAACAATCAACTCATAATAGACTTTCTACCACACAATTAATTAATTTTGCCTTTTTATGTGAAGAATAATTTTATTTTTTTTACATATGTTGACAATTTGCATTTATATTATAAATTAAATGGAGATGAGATGAAATGATATGGCTCAAGGAATTAGAGAAGTTGTCTATGGTTCAGTCAAACCTAATTAATTTAGTCAAAAATCTTATTTATATAAAGAAATTCATCAATTAAAGAAATATTATTAAATTTTAAATTTTAAAAGAATCAATTTCTTTTTTAGAATAGTGATACTTTAATCTTTGACTTTTAACTAATATTAATAGTTTATTTTATTTTTGTCTAGGTGAAATTTTTTGTCCATGTGAAGTGTCATGTGGCAAGGTTTGTTTAAAAATATAAATGAGATTAGTGTGTTACACACACCACTGAGGTGTGTTTTTTTCTAACTAATATGTGATAGTTTAGGTATGAAACTCAAAAAAAGATAATTTTTTATATGGGGGAAAACATCTTACAGAAACTATTTTTCAACTTTTTCATATTCGATAGGTAAGAATGTCACCAACATGGATTATAGTGCAATGGTGAGACTGTTCTATCCTTAACTAGAGATATCGAGTTCGAGCACTGGGTATGCAGAAACTCTTGATGGGAGTGTCACCCCCCGAATGGGCCCTGCAGTTCTCCAATGTAGGCTCCGGACACCGAGCGGGAAACATAAAAAAAGGATTGGTAAGAAGGATTTGGAAATAAGGTTCCTTAAAGATGAAAAAGAAAAATAAGATAAAAACTCTTCTAATGTATGCAGGTAAAACAAGTGGCATTCCACATTGATTATGTCCTCCTCACCCTCCAACACACCTCATCCTTGTATCCCCCATCCACACCCCTACCCGAACCCAGCCTCACTTCCATTATAATTTATCTAGATTATATAAAAATACATTAGGATAATATTTTTCACATACCTATTGAATAAAAGAAAATAAGTAAGTGACCCACTTATTTTCGTTGGTTTGGAACACACCCAAAGAGGTAGAATATAGTTGCAAAAGCTCCAAAATGTTATTCCATAATATATCATCAAAAGAGACATAAGGTTAGAGGCTAATAACTATATATATTTTAGTTAACCCTTATAATTAAACACATAACTTAGAAAAATACTAAATTATGGTAGATAAATATTAAAAAGACATGGCTTTGTGCAACAACATCGTTTGTATCTTCTCAAGTAAGTGCACATTTTATCATCAACACATGTCCCCCTGAATGTTCTGCTCCATTTAAAACAATCCTTTTCCTCTGTTATTATAACAAATAAAATAAAAAGGAAAAATTATCAAAATTAGCACTTTCGGCCTATATAGTATTTTAATAGTGATACTTTAAAAATATTGTATAATGTAACACTCCAAAAGTTTCAAAGCTAAGATCCTATCATTCTAATAAAACGTCGCAACTCTAATCTAAAAAAATAAATCTTTTTGTGTAACATCTTAAACTTCAAAAAAGGCTAAAGACGGCAAAGGGGCAAGTCTATGAACTCAAAATTGACCATGGACCCTTCATAGAACCCTAAACGATCCGTTTAGCGGTCCACAACCCATTTAGGGGAGCTAGCCGAACCGTCCACGACTGCGACAATTTGAGTCACCTGGATGGGACCCAAGGCGGCATATGGTGACTTGTATGGACTATTTAAGGTTCCTTACAGGTCACCCATCAGCTTTAAAGTTAAGGTCAATTCCTCAAATATGAGAATAATTTTGGATACGAATTAAGGTCACTAGAATTCCCTACCACAAAGTTGAGTTGAAAACTTTCTTAGCGATAGAGTTTCAATATGAGATTTTACTTGGGTCAACTTCAAATGACCATATCTCTCAAAACATAAGAAATTAGTAGCCCAGGACCTAACAAATTAAAGTTATATGAGTGCTCTTTCTAGTGCCACCAAGTTTGCTCCATTTCGAGTTCAGAGTAAAAAGTTATGTGTGTTTTAGTAAGGCCCTATCAGACAGTTGAAGTTTCACGGATAGCTATACGGCTAGTGAAATGTTTCACAGACCTTGGATCAATAAATACTCTGTGAAGCCTTCCTTTTAAGGCACACTAATAGTTTTTAAGTTGCGGTCATTTTGGTATTCTCCCTATGTCGTTTTCACCCTTATTCTAAGCCTCAACCATGGCATTTTCACCTAGTTAAGGACTTAGAAAGTATTAATCAGTTCTTTTACATTCATTAAGACTTCATGTTATTAGAGCAAGGTACCAAGAGGAGAAAATCTAGGGTTTCAAGCGTTCTTCGAATTTCATCAATTTCGCCAAAAACTTTATGCTTCCAGGATGTAAGGCTATCATATTATTGTAATAGTTCATCCTCACACTCTAAATCTACTTTCAAATCAATAAAAGAGTAATGTAGGGTTCTATCATTAGATTTGAGTATTCTTGAGATGAATTGATGTTGAGTTCTGAGTTCTTGATTCTTTTGAAATTCTATTCCTAATTATTGAATTGTTATATTTTATGCATTCAGATTCTTGAGTTGATTCGTTCATGTCTATATTTTTGCATTAGTCCTATTAGTTGAGTCATCTTGAGATGAGTAGTATCTTTGAGTTCTGAGTTCTTTAGTTCCGAGTATTGAGTTTTCATTATTGTTATTGAGATCCTTGAGTAGAGTTGTTCATGTTTATATTTCAGCATGAACCCTTATTTTGAATTATGAATTTTAAGAATCTTTTAAAGCCAACATTTTTGTTTTGAATTAAGTTTTTGAGAAAGAGTTTTAACCAAGAATTGAGCAAGAGTATAAAGGAACTAAGGATTTCCCAAATGTTTTTTTTTACACAAAGAAAGAGAGAATTATTTTAAGAAAAGTAAAAGAGTTTTCAGAAAGATTGGTTACAAAGCAGTTACCTCTTAAAGGGGCCTTTATGAGTAATTATCTCAACCCATAGAAAGTATATTTACTTTGAGAAAAGAAAAACATGTTTCCTAAATGAGCAATGAGTTCAGAGATATTTCAGATTAATACCTCTTTTAGGATGATAGTTTGAGCAATTATCTCAAACCAGAGAAAGAATATGTTTTATACATTTGAGCAGGATTATATATATTATTGGGAGTATTATTGAGCATCGATATTGGGGAGAGTTCAGACAACTCACATCCCCATAAAACATGTCTAGCCAACATGGGTATAACATCATACATTTTAGATGAATCCTTAGTTTCTTCAAGTAGAGCTTGGTGGATCTACTTAGTTGAGAGGTTCTATACCCCTACACAGTATAAGATAGTTTTGGAAACGACAGTGAGAGGATGTATCATCACTTAGCTCATAGTGATGGTTGTCAGTTAGGAATCTCCCAAGAGATGAATACGTATTTTGTAAAGCTTTAATGATTTAACTCCTTTATTTCATTACAATTAGCTTGAGCATATTTTATCTAGTGTAGCTCTTTCATTCAGTTATTTCGCTTCAGCTATATTACATATTTGTACATTCAAATGTATTAATGTCATTCGACCTGTATTTTTTTAAGATACAGATACATGTGTTCAGGATCATCAACGGGCGCTTCATTGAGATCACTATATACTCCAACTAGCTTTTGGTGAGCCTCCTTGCATTTCAGAGGACTTCACATTTACTTTTAGTTTAGTTATTTTGAGGGGTTATGGGTCATGTCTCGATACTTATCTTAAACATCAGATAATTCATAGACAGATAGAGTCGAAGAGTTTCTCAGTACTTTATTTCATTTAAAGATGTTTTGCAAACTATTATAATTATTACAATGAGTACTTTCAAATATTTAAGTTGAGTTTTATTTTGAGATCAAATTTTGTTTTAAGCCTATTATTGCTTTAGTGAGTCTTCTACTAAGTAGTCAGCCAGACAAAGTTTTCTTGGAGATCAGAAATGGTTCTCGAGTGTCGATCACATCTAAGGTGTAGGCTCGGGGTGTGACATATAACATGGCTATACTATGTAATTTTATAGTATATAGTCAATTATACATGTACTTGTGTATCTAAAAACCTTAGTCGGCCGGTATTGCTCATATATACATACACATATAGTTGACCACAAATGAATTCATTTTCTGCTTTGAAAATTGTAATGCCCCATTTTTTGTGAATTTGCTTTTAACTGTGAAACTAACCATTTTCCCCTTCCCATAAGAGTTTTTCATGATTAGTTTATGTTGAGGGAAGGTAGTTGTGGTCCCCGATGCGATTGGGTGTGTTTTGGGTGATTTGACCCTTTAGAGTTGAGAATTCTTGGTACGGTTAACTTTGGTTAATATTTTGAGTTTCAAACATAGGATGGAGATTCCATTAGTTCCATCACGTTCGGAACATTGAGTTTGATTTAGTAAGATTGATGTTCAGGTTTCCAAAGCCTTGGGTTGAGTTTTGGACGTTTGGGTAAGAAGTTGAGTTTTTAGCCTTAAGAGTGGTCAGGAAGGTAATTCTGTCATTTGACCTCTTTTCAGAAATCTTACAATTCTATTAAGTCGGGAATGTCGATTTTAGTAGGGTGGCATGTGTAGTTTATTTTTATCGAACTCTGAACAATTTCAGAGGGTCCATTCTAAGGAATTTTCCTTGTAGTGGGCTGCTTGTTTTTTAGTTTCTGGTGCAGGTTATTTTGACTTTTGTGAGCGCAGCCCATAGGCTCACGATCACGATGTGTCTCTCAGTGGCCTTTGTGATTGTGTCCCATAAGCTCACGATCGTGATAAAACTTTCTCCTTAGCCTTCACGATGTGAATTTCTTGTCCTTCACGATCACGAGAATAAGTGTCTCGTGATCCCGATGACCAAATTTATGCCTGGACGGAACTTATATTCAGGATTCATCCAATTTTTCTCATTTCCATAATTTTCAATCTTTTAGAGCTTTGGGGCGGTGATAATTGGGAGCACTTTTGTGAAAACTCGTGTGGGTAAGCTTTCCTTACCAATTCCTTAATGATTCTTTGTACTTTTATCATTCGAAACACTTCTAAATCTTGAGTTCAATATGGGTTTTAGGGGTTTTTTCCCCTAAGTTGGAAAATTGGTATTTTATTGAATTGGAGCCTATTATTTGCTTGTTTTTAATGGGTTTTCAACCATGAACTTATCTTGGCTTGTAGAACTTGATTTTCAATAATAAATTTGATTTTACCCTTTCGATTCCTGAAGTGATTTTTTGACTATTTTACCCCGGTTCTAATCTTATCAATATGGGTATCATTGGGCTCTTTTTTATTCTTGATAGTTGGGGATCATTTTCGTGATCGTGTAGTTGAGGAAGTGCTCCGATAGAGTTGTTCATATGAAGTTCAGCCTTCGAGGTAGGTTTGTCTATCCCTCGTTTAGACTGAGATGAGTAATTAATCTTTTTTTGGAAGTCAACTGTAAAATTAGTTGTGGTATGAGTTTTAGAGGTAGGTAAGTATTGGCCTTTTTGGTTTAGTCTGTGTGAAGCCTATCAGTGATGCTTAGCTTGTGTGGAGGCTCGTGTTAATACTCTCAATTGTTTATCACAACCCGAGCCTACACCCTGGACGTGGGCGGCACTCGAGAACCATTGTTGGTCCCCAAGCGAACACTTATCCTGGTTGACTACAAGGGAAAGACTAACTCAAGCATACATAAGCATCAAATTGAAAGAAATGTATAAAACATAGTTTACTTGAATCTCAAAACTTTTCTAAATATACTGAGTATGAAACATACGTTTAAATAAATCATCTGAAAACTAAAAGACTCTCCAAACTGTCTATCTATGAAGCCTCTACTATTCAAAGATGAGTGTTGGGAGAAGACCCACGACTCCTCAAAAGAACTACTACTAACAACTTATAAAATTGGAGTACTCTGAAAGAAAGGAGGTCTCACTCATAAGCGAACGAGCGGATGAAGTGATCCCAACAAACTCTTGTTGATTATTCTAATAACCTGTATCTCCATCATTAAAAGAGGCATGTCGAATGACATCAGTACATTGAATGTACGAGTATGTAATATAGCTGAATAACAAATAACTGAAAGAAAGGACTGGAATAGATAACAATGTACTCAAGTTGAATGTAAAGAAATAAATGAGTTAAATCATTTAAAACTTTACAAAATATTGTCTCATCTCTGAACTCAACATAATAAGTGATATATAAAAATACACTTTAACTATATTTGGGAGATATTCTAACCCACAACCATCACTATGAGCTACGTGATGATACAACGTCTTCCCCACGTTGCTAGAATTGTCCTATACCTTGCGGGGTATAGAATACCTCAACTAAGTTGATCCACTAAACTATGCTTTAAAAGCAAGAAGGAATCATCTAAAAATTATGATCCTTTACCCATGTTGGCATACATGGTTTATGAGGACTTTGAGTTGTCTGAACTCGTCCCTATATCGGTGCTTAATACTACTCCCAATAATATATACTCATGCTAATATGTTTAAAACCATAACTCTTCATCTATTTTGCGATAATTGCTCAAACTACCCTCTTAAAAGAGGTAACTGCTCTTGAAATATCTTTTGAACTCATAAATCATTTAGAAATCTCAATTTCTCTTTTATCAATGTAAAAATTGATAACTCTGGTTATATATAGTCCCCTCATACTCTTACTCAATTCATACTTGAAAACTCTTTCTCAAAAACATATCAAAATCATATTTTAATATGATCATTGATTACTCGGGAAGTTATACTGCATAAACATTGATGGTATATCTAGATACCATACTTCTTATACATTGATGACATACTCGATTGTCATACTAATCATATTTTAGAAACTCTTTTCTCAAAACTCAACTTTACTTTCTCAAATGGAATTATGAACATGAACGACTCAACTTAGAGATCGTAATAGCAATAAGGAAACTCATAACTCAAAACTCATGACTCAACGATATTTCTCGTCTCAAAAATACTCAATTCATAGGGTTCATGTTGAAATATAGAGATGAATGAATCAACACGAAAATTTTAATGCATAACATATAGCAATTCAATAATTAGGAATAGAATTTGAAAAAAAAAAGGAACTCAAGAAGTCAAATTAACTTATCTCAAGAATACTCAAATCTAGGGATAGAATCCTATATTACTCTTTTATTGATTTGAAAGTAGATGTAGGGCGTGAGGAAGAACTAGTCCAACACTATGATAGTCTTACATACATGGAAGAACAAGGTTCTTGAAGAATATTGAAGAAGAACTTGATTTGAAGCATTGAAACCCTAGCTTGAAGGAGAACAATCAAGAAAACCATTCTTGAGATTCTTGAATTAGTTTCTTGAAATATCTATGGCCCAGAATTGTGATTTTCATTAGTGATTCATAATTTTATGGAGGAATTTGAGTTGCAAAAAATGGAATTCTTGGAGAAAGACTTACCTTGAAGAAGAATCTTGAAAAAGATTGAAAAAATCTTGAATAGAGTCTTCTACTTTGAATTTTTCTTAAGGTTTTGCCTTAGAGTTTAAGAGAGAAGAAAATAAAGAATTAAGACATGAAATTATAATTGTTTTGGGTCTTTAATTAGTTAAGAAATTCGTTTAGGGTTTTCTTCTAGGTAAAAAGACAAAAATGACCCTTTTTAATGTTTTTCCGTCAGCTAATTCGTCACAACACTGTATCAGGTTACTAAAATGGTCCTAACATTTTACTCAAACCTTGGATTGTTGCAAAATTGGTGGCGTCGGAAAGAAGATTCAAATACCTTTAATTTGATAGCTTATGGGTCATGTAACTCTTTATATTCTAAGAGACATGGTCATTTGAAGTTGACCCAAGTAGAATCTTACATAAAAACTTAATCGATAAGGAAACTTTCAACTCTACTTTGTGCTACGAGATTCTAGTGACCTTAATTGATATCCAAAATCATTTCCACACTAAATAATTTACCTTTACACATATGGTCAATTTAAGAATCATCCGATATGACCCTACAAGTAAAAGAAGAATGGTTCGAGTCTTAACTTATAAATTTTTGGGATGTTACATTGTTGCTGATAACCTAGTATATTTCAGTAATTGCCCGAGCGAGGGGTTATTTGGTCTATCTTTATATTTGAAATTGAGATGCCTAAGTTAGGAGCTAGAGTTGATATTTGAACATCATAAAATGAAAGAAATGTTTTCTAAGTGGTAAAAAGTGATTCCAAATGGATTCCTTCATTATCCTTATCATTTGAGGATGTGTTTCATGACTTTTTGAGTTTGAGAACTTTATGCTATTCAAAAACCTTGATGAAATGGTGCCTTTGAGTTGTATGTATTTTTATGGATTCATCCTCATTCAGCATATCATTGTTCATGGAAATATGAGAAAGTGGAGAAATACTATATTTTGAGAAAATAAATGAAACACCTTACTTTTATCCTTGACCACGATCTAGGTGGCAAGTTGATGAGGTATTGAGATTGGTATATGGATTGTTAGTCCCCCATGGTCCTTATTTGGAAGCTAATGTTCATCAAGGTGTATACGACAGGTTTTCCGACGAAATTTGTTCTGCCACATCATTTCATCTCATTACATTGCACTGGCCAGCTTTGTTGTGTATTAATCTTAACCTTATATGTTTATCTGATTCGCTTCGTACTATATAAATTGGCGACAACAATGCCGAAATGGGATTTTTCTGCGTGCATGTGAAAGCGTTTCATAGTTTATTTCCTAAGTATGATTAGTTGCTTATAATCAGTCGGTCTAACCTACTAAATACATGTGGATTGTACTCACCCCATACTTATATTATATTTTTTCTGCAGATCCTAGTCAGGGTAATTTTCATAGCGGTTGATCGGATCTAGCGATTTCTTCTCATTTAGACTTGTGGTGAGATCCTATTTTTGGGATCACCATTGGTCTTCATCTATCATTTATATTCTTTAATTGCCTTTTGAAGACTTGAGATGTATTTTAGAATCTAGAAAGGTATTAGATGCTCCCTATACTTATGTTACTAGGTGTTCGGAACTTGTTTGTTGTTTTCTTATCGGTTGTAGCATGGCTTCCCTTTGGTAGTCTCATATGAGTTTTTCTTTTGGCTTACACATAATTTTGGAGGTTTTCCGGGTGTGCACAATCATCACATCAGCTTTTGCGTCGTGACAAAAACACATACGTATACATATAAAGTTGGCCACACTCATACAGTTACAATCATATATTGTATTCGTGCAACTTTCAGTTAGGATGAAATATTGTATGCGTGCGGATATATTGTGTATATATATATATATTACCTTAAAAGCATGAACTCCTAAATTGTATGTTGAATTACTATAATACACCTAATTAAAATTACTCAATTTATTTTATTTATTACTTTAATTATTTGTATTATATTAAATGTAGATACCCTTTCATATTAAATGGTTGCAATTTCCTCAAAGAGATTTGACTTTTCCAAAGGGTTGTGACTTTTTTGACGGATTTTTTTTTTTGGATGAGTTGTAACTTTTTCGAAGGATTGTGATTTTTTCAAAGGGTTGTGACTTTTCCGAAGGGTTGTGCCATTTCCGATGAGTTGTGACTTTTCCGATGGGTTGTGATTCTTTCAAAGGGTTGTGACTTTTCCAAAGGGTTGTGCCTTTTTCGATGAGTTATGACTTTTGCAAAAGGTTGTGATTTTTCCGATGAGCAGTGACTTTTTCGAAAGGTTGTCACATTTCTGATAAGGAACAATTAGCACCTATTTATACTACTATTTGTTAGCTATAAATAGAGGGTTTCCTCTCACTTTTAGACTACGATTTTTGAAAGTTTTCTACTCTTCTTCTTTTTAAAAAATCTAAGGGTTATTTGCAACAGTTGATTAAGTTCAAAATTCAACGAAATTTGAGGTACCACATAAGAAAGAGATGGTGAACAAATTGTAGCAAATCATTCATAAATTCACACTCGTATTTTTACTTACGATTTCCATGAGTTAATAGTGACAAAAAGTTGTGTTTAAGACAATAATAATAAACAAATATGAAAAAAGTCACATGATTTGGATAAGATATTTCTTCTTTGGTTTTTTATTTTTACCCTCAAATGAAGTAGTTGCTTTCTGATTTTGCTAAAACAATGGTCATCAACGTTGTCCATTGAATCATTAGTTTTGATGTTAAATGCACTATTTCAAAAATAGATTTTCAATTTTACTTATAATATGATAATATAGACATAATAATAATTATTTTTTAATAGATATGTAAATAAAAATGAATGAACAAAGTAAAATATTGGTGACAAGAGATTTTAATCAAATGGAACACTATAGTGAATATAACATGAAATATATATTTTCGTCTTCCTTCTTCATTGTCTATGTATTGTTCCATACATTGTTTTCCTATTATTTTTTGTTCAATTGAATTTGAGAAAATTCTATGTCACAAGATACACTCCTTGTTAGCTATATAAAAATAGATAAAAAAATAGTGATTGACCATAAAATAATCTTTAAATCAAATTAAAGATTCTATAAACAATACTATTTTATTGATCTATTAATTTTTATTATTTAAAAAGTTTAATATATTATATCACGATACAACTTCGATAAGATTCTAGATACTTTCATTAGACAACAACTATATCATATGTATGCGGCAGGAAAATGGAGAAGACTACAATTCTACAAAGATAAGGCAGAAACTTAAAGAAATGGAATATTTTTCACCAAAGATGATGTGGTTCATATATTAAAAATTAAATTATGCTACTGAAATATATATGTATATCTAAAACAAGGAATTGGTCAAGCTAAATATTTAACATACACTCAAACCTCAATTTAACCATCATTCGTTATAACAATAAAGTACCTTTATTTTTTATAGAATTACCTCTCTATGATAGTCTTACTCAAATATTAATTGGTAAAAGATAGATTACATATAAAGATAAAATATTGAAATATTTATGGTAATCCTTATTACTGTCATGCACAAACTAAATTTCAAGCATGAATAATTAAGAGAAAAATTATACTTAAATGGTGTCCATCGTTTATGTTCATAGCCTCAAGTAGAAAGACTATTGGTGACAGTTTTTGTATTGATATATTTTTAAAATTTTATTGGTTAGATTTGTTTACAAAATTGAGTGAAGTAAATAATAATACTACTAAATAAATGTCACTTTCTCCCCATATTTAAACTTTGAGTGTATTTTGAAATGTTTCAATAATATCTGGTCATTTTCATCTCAAACTACAAGTAACTCTTTGACAATCTTTATTAATCATTTAAAGCACTTGTCCTATGTTCTTTGAATTATAATTATTTACTAAAAACCTTTAATTTACTAATATTAATTATGTTTTACAACATCGTATACTATATATACGATACGCACGTGCCGTAAAATTAGTATATATATAGCCTATTTTATGAAAAATATTCATCAAAAAAGACACAAACTTTTTTTTGTTTCGTTTTTTTTCATACATTGCTTACACTAAAATTCATATAGCTGGAAAAAATACATGAAATATAATATAGTGCATAGAAACTATTAGAGCAAAATAGATAAGGCATAAATTTGGCTCTTTTTGGAAAAAAATTTAAATGGTGAGGAAAACTTTGAATTTTGACATGGTATCCTATAAATAATATAAGTAATAGACAAAAGTAGAGAATCTCATATAATGATAGAGTTTGAAATAAAAGGAGAAATCAACTCATAGTCTTGACAAAATAATCTACTACATCAAATGAAGAAGTTGATATGTAACCCGTACACCACGTACAATGTTCAAAAAGTAAAGCATAAGAAAAATAAAGTAAAGGTGACATGTTCCTCAGAACATGAGAACTCACTAAGTCTTCAACAATCGATCAAGCAAATAGCCACAAGGAGGAGGAAGAGAAGTGTCGGACCCTACATTATTAAATCATGTAGGTACAAGTACGCATTTGTAGATGGAAGATATACAAAGTATGAGGGATATGTATAAAAACATGAAAATATGATCATAAGAGGACATGTAGGAAAAATATGATATGCATGACCAAGTGAAAACATAGTAAAACCTTCAAAGAAGAATCATAAACATGATCAATACATCTTAAAATCATAATGAAAGATTTATAAAACTTTTGAAGTAAATTTACTTCATTTTGTGGGATATTAGCTTTAGCCGGTAATAGACAATCCAAGCAATAACATCGAATCCGATGTAACTCCCACATCGACAAGGGAGAGTCTACTTGCCAAAGTGGAACTTCATATCATGATTCATATGCTATTGGAGGATCTACTAGCGAGGTCATATAAGACAATCCTATGGGGGCAGATAGTTTGAAATTAGAGGTTGCTACTAGAGACTGCCCTATTTGAGCCTCCACCTAAAAGTTCTCTCTGTGCTAAACTAAATTCCAACGGAATAGTCATTTCTTAAACAAAACATCATACATGGAAAATCATAATTAAGTTATTAATCCAAGATTAAATCATCATAGAGTAGATCCTTAAATCATGAATGATACATGTGTGAGAAAACCTTTCACCAAATCATGATTTCTTAATATGTGAGAAAACCTTTCACAATTTCATTAATGCTCTTCTTAAAATCAACCTTTACATCATAAAACATAGATTTCTAAATCATGCATACACTTTTATAAATTACCATTCATAAGTTCTTAGTTTTCTTCATAAACTCATATCTTCATAAATTCATATTCAAAAGCATGACTAATGTTTGGTTCCATTTTGATGCTTATCATGACAAACGACACTAACCTACAGTACGAGTGTCGATAATATAGTAACCCAACTAAATGTTGGGGTCGTGTCCCAAAGGAGTGGTTTTGAGAATTAGTAGAAAAATAAAATTAAGTTCAAACTAGTCGTAGCTAAAGACATTAACGATTAAAAACATTGTAAATTACAAGGGGTGACACAAAGGTGTCAAATATCAAATGGGGGTTTTGTCACCAGTAGTAAAAAAACAACAAAAATAATAGGAAAATCAAATATGGGGACAAGTTCTTGGGGTGTGACCGCAATACAAGTTGAGATAAATCATTGGGTACATGCTTTCGATAGGAAATTTGCAAGATAATAGTCACTAGGCTAAGCTTTAGATGGAAATAAGTTCCCTCTCGAGCAACTTACCCCATTTCAAATGCGTTCCTTCTGGACACGAACCTACAGTACGAGTGTCTACGATCGTCGATAACATAGTAAACCAACTAAAGGTTTGGGTCGTGTCCCAAGGGAGTGGTTTTGAGAATTAGTAGAAAAATAAAATTAAGTTCAAACTAGTCGTAGCTAAAGACATTAACGATTAAAAACATTGTAAATTACAAGGGGTGACACAAAGGTGTCAAATATCAAATGGGGTTTTTGTCACAAGTTTTAAAAAAATAACAAAAATAATAAGAAAATCAAGTATGAGGACAAGTTCTTGGGGTGTGACTGCAATACAAGCTGAGATAAATCGTTGGGTACATGCTTTCAATAGAAAATTTTCAAGATAATAGTGACTAGGCTAAGCTTTACATGGAAATAAGTTCCCTCTTGGGCAACTTACTCCGTTTCAAATACGTTCCTCTCGGACACTAACCTACAGTACGGGTGTCTACGATCGTCATTAATATAGTAACCTAAATAAAGGTTGGGCTCGTGTCCCAAGGGAGTGGTTTTGAGAATTAGTAGAAAAATTAATTTCAAACTAGTCATAACTAAAGACATTAACGATTAAAAACATTGTAAATTACAAGGGGTGACACAAATGTGTCAACTATCAAATGGTGGTTTTGTCACAAGTAGTATAAAAACAACAAAAATAATAAGAAAATCAAGTATGGGGACAAGTTATTGGGGTCTGACCGCAATACAAGGTGAGATAAATCATTGGGTACATGCTTTTGGTAGAAAATTTGCAAGATAATAGTGACTAGGCTAAGCTTTAGATGGAAATAAGTTCCCTCTCGGGTAACTTTCCCCGTTTCAAATGCGTTCCTCTCGGACGCCCATTTGCCGCAAGAAGGCCATCCTACGCATTATCCTACTCACTCTCTCAAGCTGAGTGTTAGGATATGGGACTAGGGCTCACCCTTTCGAGCTGAACCTCATGTCGACCTACTCCTTAGGCCATCAGTCTGGCGGTCTTGGTTTCGTGACCTCCCTCTCGGGCAAGCCGAAAACACATGGGTTCTTTTGTATTTGCAACTACAAACCCATTAAATTAAACCACAACCTCTAGGTGAAATCACCATTAAAATACATCTATTCTATCATCAAGCAAGACCCAACAACAATATCAACACATATTTGCTAAATCACACCCCAAGAATGGGGGTTTTTAGCCACACATCAAGAAATAACAAAATACACCTAAAACCATACTAAAATCAAATGGGTATAAGTAATTAAACCTTGATTTAAGCAAAGGAAGAAGAATTTAGAAGACCCACTTCCAACTCGGGGAAGATGAAATCCTTCTTCCTACAGGTCTCCCAAAAACCCTCTCCAAACTTGAGAGAAAATATCCCAAAAAGTATTATTCTATTATGGAAATTAAAATAAATTTTCGACTCTTAAAAGTTAATAACAAGTTTAGTATTTATAGACTTCAGAAAATAGTGCTGGTGGATCTTTCGACGAGGTTAGTCGGAATCGCCGATTAACTCCGCGATTCGCCCTTTGGTGTAGTTTGTCGCCGTCCTGCACTAGCCTTCAGCATCATCGTGCTCTGTGTCATTGGGCGACCTAGTACTACTTCGCGGAACTATTCAGCAAAACGCCGACTGCTCCTTTCATCGCCTTATTGATCCTGCCCCTTCAAGGCTTTGCGTATTGGAACAAAGGGAGGAGTGCGTCCCTTCGTCGAATCGCCAAGCATGTTTGGCGATGCGTAGGCTTCAGCTTCTTCGTTCTTTTCAGCCTTTTTGTTCATTTTTGCGCCTAAGTAGCAATGCTTCCACTAAAACTTCAAATACCTGAAACTTAAGAATTTTTATCAGATATTGAGACAAAATAAGCATTTGAGGACACTATTCCTATCAAAATAAAGCCTTAAATAAGTCCAATTTGTGGACTCATCAACACCCCCAACTTAAAATTTTGCTTGTACTCAAGCAAACTCAAGTTCAGCCGTTCAACAAGGTGTCTCAAATAGTGCTACACAAGACTAAATCATGACTGCACACATCCAGACTCAAATTTACTTATGCAAGGATCAATTGTGTACTAAAAAATTCAAGTTGTGACACACCATTACCAAAGATACTCATGCTCGCAATACTTGCTACTTGTGCAATCAAGCTCAACAGGAAGTATCTTAATGCCCTCACATAAAGAATGATTCCATATTCCCACACAGAGGTTAATCAATTCAAGATCAAGAATCAGATGCAACGCTCACACTAAAAAAGAGGTACACAATGCATGTTTTTACCCATAGGTTTTCCCTTATTTTCCAATCGACTTTTGATTCGGCTTACTCAAGATCAAAAAGGTCTTTCTAAGGCTTGTAATGGAGATGAGTGCAAAGGTATGGTCATTTAGGCTCAGTGACTTTTACCTCGTGAGATGTGGTAGTCTCAAGGCATTCCCTTCTTTTCCTTTATCAATTCTTTTTCTAGTGCTTCTAAGTCATCTTTTTTATTCACCTCCATGGATTGAACCCGATTTCCTCAGTACTTTATTCCACACTTATGTTTATATTTTTTTTAATTTTTTTTTAGGGATTTCCATTGTTCTGCAACACCATGGGGTAAAGAGGACTTTTCTTGCACTTCTTGATTTCTCCTTTTCCATTTTACCATACCCCAACTTAGGCTTTTAGCCTAAGTTGGCTATTCGCTAAACCACAAATCAAGGAATTATAGGTAGTGGGTCAAGTAAGGTCTAGGGTTCATCAAGGTTCTTTCAAAGAAAGGTGAGGCTCAAAGGGTGTTCAAAAGAGTTTCACACGCTCATGGGTAGGCCACAAAAGAGGTATATGTCAAATACTGCTCACACTCTTTAAAGTTGCCTAAGATCATTTCAAGAGCACACCTTTCTAAATCAATCAAACTAACCGGGCAAATTCTAGGTTTATTCGTGCAAGGTTCAAAGTAAACTCATCATACAAGGCATTAACACTGAAGTCGAACAAGGCTACACACTTTCGCTAGTGTGCAACGGTCATTACAAGAGAATCAATTCAATAAATGACTAATCACAACGAGATGCAAAGAGTTCACATATTGTCTATGCAACTTCATTTGGCCTCATCGTAGCCGTACATTCATGTTTTTTCAATTGTAAGCACTATTGAAGTCATCGGTATTGATCGAAATCGAGACTCAATTTTTTGCAAAAGAACAGTCACATTCAATAAAAGCTGTGGCGAAAATTTTCGAAAAATAATAATAATTTTTTGGAAGGGTCAAAATTTACAATCAATTAAAACCAGGAAAAAGCCATAAGCTTAAACAATCGTGAAAACAATATAAAATGCCACTTTAAACAGACAACCCAAATATATACAAAACACGAATCACAAATAGCACACACAAGTGGTCCTCACCCCACCATAAATAAAAACAATTTGTCCTCAAATGCAAATAACACAGAATCCAAAATGTAAAATAAAGAAAGACAGAGAGGTAAAGAAGTGATCTTGGCTATGCGGTTGCTTCATCTGTCATGGCATCAGTCTCCGGAGTGTCTACTAGAAGGACCAGCTCCACTAGATCCCGCAGCAGGAGAATTTGACAAAGAAGCTTGCACAACAACTATTATCATGATCTCTTCAGTCTCAGCTATGTCATCCGTTGTAACTTCCTCATATATCTCTTCGTTAGTTGCTCTTTCTGATTCAGGATCAGCTGTATGCTCCATTCCAGTTCCATATCCTGTGGCAGTATGAGGCATTTCGGGCACATCTAGAACTTCCACTATTCCAAAGATCATGGATATATCAGTGGACTTTAGGTAGTCCACATCTTTCTTCAGCTCTGCATTAACGGCCTTTCAGGATGTTACTTCCTTTGTGGCTCTTTGATCATGCTCACACACTACTATCCTGGCCTCTAGAGCATCCATAGTAGTCCTCAGTGGTCTCACAGCATTGTCGAGGGCAACCTGAATCATGCCTGGAATAGAGCTTTCTATGTTGGCAGTCCAGCAATTAGCAGATTGGGCAAGCTGTCCCATTCGGATCAAGGATGCCTGAGTGATCGGCTCATAGGAGGCAACAACAGTCGTAGGTGTGGGTGGTAATGAAGCAGCAGAGGGACCTGTAAGGTTAGAAGGAGTGGTAATCACATCAGATATACCTGAAGTCCCAGGGGCCTGAGTAGGCAAAGATGTCTCTGCAGGTATAGATCTAGTGGCCACAACTTCCTTCTGTTTCTTTTTTGTTTGGTCCTTAAGATATTAGTCTTCGATCTTTTGGATACTGGTGGAGGTGGTGGCAGCCACTTCCACATCCTTCGTTGCATCTCTAGGTACCCGAGCTCTTTTTCATAATTCAATGATTAATACCAGGAAATGGAGAGATATCTGGCTCTGCTTTGCATGCATATGGATCTTGGAGGCAATGATCATCTCTAGATTTATGCTGGTTTTCCCCATGATGCATCCAAGGAAAGCTGCCTTAGCATGACGAAGGATTGATTCATTTTGTGATGGCATAATTGTGCTGCTGATGAATCTGAACCAGTATCTTGCAACTATGTTTAGATTTTTCTTCTCAATTGGAACTCCTTCTGCTAACCATGTCGGAGCATTATCATCTGAGACTAGCGGAGCTAACCACTTTTCATTGCATCCAGCTTCTGTGTCCTGATCAAATGCTGGCAGTGGTCATTAATCTTATCGGACATACCCAAAGTTCTGTTGATAGACTCACTTTCACAGGCTACCATCTTTCCTGTGACAACCACGTAGTCAACTCCTTTAAAAGATGAGACTAGCCTTTTTCGTTGAGGTACCAATGTACTGTATGCATCATAGAACTCTCTAACACAGCTTGATATGTAAGAGTCGTGATGCCTTGTGAAGATTTAGAACTTGTGGTGTTTCAGGCACTCCATCACCTCTGGATATCTATCAATAACCCCATCTATGGAAAGTAGTTTCTTCTCAATTATCATTCCCAAACCGTCCGCCTTTGATCTAGTCGTTGATCCATGTTGGGGACCTTGTATTAGAAGTTCCAACACTAATGCTTGCTCTGAAGATGGAGGAGTTGGAGTGGTGGATTGACTTTCTCTGATTTGATGTGGATCATGTATCATTTTGGAACGTAACTCAGCCCTCCTTACCTCTGTCTGGTAGTCTTCATTAGACTCCGCACTCTCATTGTTATATGTCGCTGGCTCGGTGGTGTAGAAACCTGTGTTGTCAGAGCTTGCGTCGGATAATTCGAAGGTTTTGCCCTTCCCCTTACTTTTTGAAGTTGTGGTAGATTCGCCCCTGGGTGGAGGTGCATTTTCACTGATCACTATTCCTTTTTCCCTTCCTCTGGTCGATCATTTGGCCATATCTACAAAAGGGTAGATAGAATAGTTAGTAATTACATTGTAGCACACAATTGCAGACAGACTCGCCAATTTAATTAGCGAATCGCCGAGCCTCTTTGGTGATCATGAATATGTCTGCCGAAATTTACAGAGCCCACAGTGATTAATATATGAAATTAAGGGCTATTTAGGGCTAGTAAGCGAACTGCCGAGTGATTCGGCGAGATCAACTTAGCTCGCCGATGGAGCTAATGCCTGAGATTCAACTCACTTTCTAAAATCGATCGTACAAACCTCAAAAACAAAATTAAATTATGTATTAATGAAATTTATCCTCAGACCCATATCACCCATTCATGGTCAACACCCATTATGCATAGTTCACAACATTTAGTTTCAAGGTAAGTAGAGTGAAAATGGAATTCGAACAGTAAAAATAGATAGGCCGCAATTTACAAATTAGAAGTAGCCATTCGAAAATTTCTACTCATATCAGAGAGATCTAACACGCATTAATGGACACCTAGATTGCAGATGAGGTTGAACATTTCAAAACCAAACGGGGTTTTTCCAGAAACTAACCTTTTTGCAGAGTAAACAAAATTGTAATGCTAGGCGGCAAGGAAAATTTGAGTTCCAAGTGCTAATCCGTGACTAAAGTACTACTTTAAGGTGAGAGAATGTAAATTACTAACTTGGTGTGAAGTTATGGAGTTTGAAAGTGATAAAGAATGAAGAAGGGTAACTATTGACAATATATGTTGTTCAATTTGTGTCCATTTGGCGATGTTAGTCGCACTCGCCAACCCACTCGGCGATTCGTCGAGAGGTCATTTATCCTGCCCTTTCTTTAAAATCTTCAATTTTCAGAGTGTGAATTCAAAGGTCTGCATCGAGATCGCCAAACTTGTTGGCGATGCGTCGAGTTGTTTTTCGAGTTCGCCGAGTTTTACAGGATCTGTACAACTCTTGTATTGAGCCAAATGGCCGATCTAATCAGTCTCGCGGAATGGACGTTCTGCTTGCCAACCTGAAATTCTCCACACTTCCTTGTTTTAACCTGCAACACAGCACACCATTATTCATAAAAGTAAAATCCTAAAGGTTTAAGACCTTGGGTTGCCTCCCAAGAAGTGCCTTATTTACCTTCATGGGACGACGCAAGTCATCGCTTAAGTTTTGTTGTTGGGGTTGGCCATGTCCTCATTAGGCCACCTGTTGTTTCTCTGTGGATGGAGTTGAGGCAACGCATGACTCACCAGGTCCTCAAGCAGTTGGACAGCTTTAGAATCAAACCAAATAATTCGTTTCATTCCTTCGATGTCTTCTTTCAATCCCTCCAGCTCTTTGTCTTGCTCGGTAACCTTGCGGAAAATTGTTGAGAGCATTCCCTCGATGCGTTTGATCTCCTTGTTCTCATTGTTTCTTCTATTATGGTTGGGGGGGGGGGAATGTATTTATCCTTCCTTTTGCAATGAGCTTTGACCTTCACTATATTTCTTTGTAACTCATCCATTTGAGTCATTAGTGCGGTCATTAAGAGATCCTTTTCAATCTCTTGGCTCATTTTAGCCGTATTGTCAAGCAGTTGGATTGTTATTATATACGGCTGCTTTAATGTCCCGCCAGGAAGGAGTTGGTCAATCAACATCTTGTTTCTGGGACCAAGACTTCGGTAGAAGCAATCAAGGAGGATCATAACGGGAATTCCATGAGTAGGGGATTGAGTTCATTGAATCTTGCCCATGTCTCATGGATCCGCTCAGCCTCTAATAGCTTGAAGGGTAGGATACGATTCCGATACATTATTAACTCTAATGGACGAAACTCCATTAGCTCCCGAATATTTCTCGCTTTCACTTGTTAAGATTCTGACAAATCACAAAACAAAACTAAGAATTAAGTTAGTGAACTACAACTAAGAAGAACCAAAAATCTACTGAAAAATTATCAAATAACACCACTCCCCGGCAGCAGCGCCATTTTGAAGCTTATCGTGACCAATGACACTAACCTACAGTACGAGTGTCTATGATCATCAATAATATAGTAACCCAACTAAAGGTCGGGGTCGTGTCCCAAGGGAGTGGTTTTGAGAATTAGTACAAGAATAAAATTAAGTTCAAACGAGTCGTAGCTAAAGACATTAGACATTAAAGATTAAAAACATTGTAAATTACAAGGGGTGACACAAAGGTGTCAAATATCAAATGTGGGTTTTCTCACAAGTAGTAAAAATTCACAAAAAATAATAAGAAAATAAAGTATGGGGAAAAGTTCTTGGGGTGTGACCGCAATACAAGTTGAGATAAACCGTTGGGTACATAATTTCGATAGGAAATTTGCAAGATAATAATTACTAGGCTAAACTTTAGATGGAAATAAGTTCCCTCTCGGGCAACTTACCTCGTTTCAAATGCGTTCCTCTCGGACACCCATTTGCTGCATGAAGGCCAGCCTACGCCTTAACCCACTCACTCTCTCGAGCTGACGGTTAGGATATAGGACTAGGGCTCACCCTCTCGGGCTAAACCTCATGTGGACCCACTCCTTAGGCCATCAGTCTAGCAGTCTTGGTTTCGCGACCACCCTCTCAAGCAAGCCGAAAACACATGGGTGCTTTTGTATTTGCAACTACAAACCCATTAAATTAAACCACAATTACTAGGTGAAATCACCATTAAAATACATCTATCATATCAGCAAGCAAGACCCAAAATAATATCAACAAATATTTGCTAAATCACACCCCAAGAATGGGGGTTTTTAGCCACACATCAAGAACTAACAAAGTACACCTAAAATGATACTAAAATCATATGGGTATAAGGAATTAAACCTTGACTTAAGCAAAGGAACAAGAATGGAGAAGAGCCACTTCCAACTTGGGGAATATGAAATCCTTCTTTCTTCGAGTCTCCCAAAAACCTTCTCCAAACTTGAGAGAAAATATCCCAAAAAGTACTATTCTATTCCGGAAATCAAAATAAATGTTCGACTTTTAAAAATTAATACCAAATTAAGTATTTATAGACTTCAAAAAATAGTGTTGGCTGATCTTTCAGTGAGGTTAGTTGGAATCATCGATTAACTCGGTGATTCACCCTTTGGTGTAGTTCGTCGCCGTCTTGCACTAGCCTTCAGCATCGTCGTGCTCTGTGTTATTAGGCGATCTAGTACTACTTCACGGAACTATGCGGTGAAACTCCGACTGCTTCTTTCATTGCCTTTTTGATCCTGCTCCTTCAAGGTTTCGCGTACTGAAACAAAGGGCAGAGTGCATCCCTTCGGCGGATCGCCAAGCGTGCTTGGTGATGCGCAATCTTCAACTTCTTTGTTCTTTTCAGCCTCTTTGTTCCTTTTTTGTGCCTAAGTGTCCATGCTTCAACTAAAACTTTAAATATTTGAAACTTAAGAGTTTTCATCAGATATGGAGACAAAATAAGCATTTAAGGACACTATTCCTATCAAAATAAAGCCCTAAATGAGTCCAATTTGTGGACTCATCACATATGCAATCAATTGGAAAATATGTAATTGAGTCAAATCATTGTTAATAAGATCAAAATCAATTGATTGAATCATAACAAATTGACCCATAGAGAATTGGATGAAAACCTAATCAATATTGATGAAATTGAATTGGAGAAATGAAATATTTTGGGACTCAATGGATTAATGTAACCCATTGATAAATCTCATATACCCTGATGATTAAATCCCCAAAGAAATAGAGGAAAAAGGAGACTTGAGGCTTGAACCCTAGATTTCTCCTTTGAAGTTTGAGAGAATTCGGTGGGGATGAACTTGGATGGAATTTGGGAATTTGAGAGACTGAGAGGGTTTGGGTATATTTAGGAATATAATGAGTAGTTAAAGGACTTCAAATTATCATCAAAACAATATAGTACAGGCATTAAATGCATAGGAAAAGACCCAGATACACTTCAAAAATAATTTCTAGATGGACCTATTGTTTGGACCTATTGTCTATTGAAACTCCTATGGCCTTTACTAGTCAACAGTAGAACCAACTAAAAAAACCTTAAATTCACTTTACATTCAACGAGATCTTTCTACAGTCCATAGACCCCATCCTTAGAACACACGTTCAAGTCCAAAATTTCTCCACATCTGGGATCCTTCTACGGAACCCATATATGACCCATAGTACAAACGACGACCCATCATGCTCACTCGTACATCAAAATTCAAAAAGTTAAATTTCTAAAAGCCCAACTCTAGGTCTATGAATTCCTTCCTACGGCCTGTAGAACTTCCCACGATCCGTAGGTAGGAATCGTAAAACCTACTTCAGTGAAAATTTTAGCACTTTCCCTTAAGAACTTGACCCATTTTCAATTTTTGAGGTGTTGCATTGATGAGTCCGAGATTTGGACTAATTTAGGGCTTTATTTATAATGATTTATTTTCCTCAAATTCTTGTTTTGTGCCAATAACTAATGTAAAAACCCTTGATTTCCAGGTATATGGATTGAGGAACAATGCAAGGACACTAATTTGCAAAAAGGAACGAAGTAAGCTGAAAGACTGAAGAAAAGGAAGCCTGGTGATCACCAAGTCTACTTGGTGAGTCGCCGAAGGGCTCCTTGACCGCTTAAAGTTCCAGTGTGCCAAGCTCTGAAGGAGAAAATCAAGTCGACGAGAGAAAAGATCAGTCGGCAGTTCGCCGAGGGGTTTCCTGATGCAGTGTTGGATAGGCCAAAGTTACACACCTTGAGGATGTTAAAGACCAATACAGAAAGGCGATGAAATTGGCTAAAGGGTGCATCGCTGAGGGGATCGGCGAACCCAACTTACTGCATCAAATAGCTCTTCACAACACATTTTTGGTGCCTATAAATGCATTTTTGAACATTTAGTTTAAGAGTGAATTTTTCATTACATCGAACCTTCATTAGAGAATTATAGAATTTTCAATATTGAGACAAGTTTTCCTTAACTTTGAAGAATTAAAGCTTTTCACTTTTGAGAAACTGAAAGTGGGTCTTTGAGATTCTTCAATTTAGACCATTGTAAGGATGAAATTAATCTTACCCAGTTGATGGAAACACAATTTGCTAATGATTATAATCTTTTTATGATGTCTAGCTAAAACCCCAATTGTTGGGGTGTCATTATGTGATTATGGGCTGATTTTGCTAATGGGTATTGCTAATTGTTAGTTTAAATGTTGTTTAGAAGAGATTTCAATCATTAATTGTGGTTTAATTTAAAGAATTGTAGTTGCAAATGTAGTTCTACCTTCGTGTTTTTGGTTTGCTCGAGAGAGGTTCTAAAACCAAGATTATTGATTGATGGTCTGTCGGTATTACATTGTCAAGGGTTCAACTTGAGAGAGTGAATCTTAATCCTATTCCACACATTCAGCTCGAGAGAGTGAATGGACTAAACCGTAGGTTGTTCTTATTTTGCATGCTTGTCGATTTTGATGCTTACCGTGACCAACGACACTAACCTACAGTACGATTGTTTAGGATTATCGATAATATATTAATCCAATTAAAGGTTGGGGTCATGTCCCAAGGGAGTGGTTTTGAGAATTAGTAGAAAAATAAAATTAAGTTCAAACTAGTCGTAGCTAAAGTCATTAAAGATTAAAAACATTGTAAATTACAAGGGGTGACACGAAGGTGTCAAATATCAAATATGGGTTTTGTCACAAGTAGTAAAAAAACAAAAAAAATAATAAGAAAATCAAGTATGGGGAAAAGTTCTTGGGGTGTGACCGCAATATAAGTTGAGATAAATCGTTGGGTACATGCTTTCGATAGGAAATTTACAACATAATAGTGACTACGCTAAGCTTTAGATGTAAATAAGTTCCCTCTCGACAAACTTACCCCGTTTCAAATGCGTTCCTATCGGACACCTATTTGCCGCATGAAGGCCGTCTACGCCTTACCCCAGCCACTATCTCGAGCTGAGTGTTAGGATATGGGATTAGGTCTCACCCTCTCGGGCTGAACCTCATGTCGACTCACTCCTTAGGCCATTAGTCTAGCGGTCTTGGTTTCGAGACGTCCCTCTCGGGCAAGCCGAAAACACATGGGTGGTTTTGTATTTGCAACTACAAAACCATTAAATTAAACCACAACCACTACGTGAAATCACCATTAAAATACATCTATCCTATCAGCTAGCAAGACTCAACAACAATATCAACACATATTTGCTAAATCACGGCCTAAGAGTGAGGGTTTTTAGCCACACATAAGGAAATAACAAAATACACCTGAAATGATACTAAAATCAAATGGGTATAAGTAATTAAACCTTTATTTAAGCAAAGGAAAAAGAATGAAGAAGACCCACTTCGAACTTGGGGAAGATGAAATCCTTCTTTCTTCAAGTCTCCCAAAAACCTTCTCCAAACTTGAGAGAAAATATCCCAAAAAGTACTATTCTATTCTGGAAATTAAAATAAATGTTCGACTCTTAAAAATCAATAAAAAGTTTAGTATTTATAGACTTCAAAAAATAGTGCTAGTGGATCTTTCGGCGAGGTTAGTGGGAATCGCCGATTGACTCGGCAATTCACCATTTGGTGTAGTTCGTCGTCGTCTTGCACCAGCCTTCAGTATCGTCATGGTCTGTGTCTTTGGGTGACCTAGTACATCTTTGCAGAACTATTCGGCAAAACGCCGATTGCTCCTTTCATCACCTTTTTGATCCTGCTCCTTCAATGCTTTGCGTACCGGAAAGGGCGGAGTGCGTCCCTTTGGTGAATTGCCAAGCATGCTTGGCGATGCGCAAGCTTCAGCTTCTTCGTACTTTTCAGCCTTTTTGTTCCTTTTTGCGCCTAAGTGTCCATGCTTTCACTAAAACTTTAAATACCTGAAACTTAAGAGTTTTCATCAGATATTGAGACAAAATAAGCATTTGAGGGCACTATTCTTATCAAAATAAAGCCCTAAATGAGTCCAATTTGTGGACTCATCAACACCCCAACTTAAACTTTTGTTTGTCCTTAAGCAAACTCATGTTCAGCCATTTAACAAGGAGTCTCAAATAGTTCTACACAAGACTAAATCATGAATGCACACAACCAGACTCAAATTTACTTATGCAAGGATCAATTGTGTACTCAAAGATTCAAGTTCTGACACACCATTACCAAAGATTCTCATGCTCGCAATACTTGCTACTTCTGCAATCAAGCTCAACAAGAAGTATCTAAAAGCCCTCACATAAAGAATGATTTCATATTCACACACAGAGGTTAATCAATTCAAGATCAGCAATCAGATGTAACGCTCACACTCAAAAAGCGGAACACAATGCATGTTTTTATCAATAGGTTTTCCCTTATTTTCCAATTGACTTTCGATTCGGCTTACTCAAGATCAAATAGGTCTTTCTAAGGCTTGTAATGGGGATGAGTGCAAATGTATGGTTATTTAGGCTCAGTGACTTTTTTCTCGTGAGATGTGGTATTCTCAAGGCATTCCCTTCTTTTTCTTTATCAATTATTTTTCAAGTGCTTCTAAGTCATCTCTTTTATTCACCTTCGTGGATTGCTTGGAAACCCGATTTCCTTAGTACTTTATTCCACCTTTTTTTTTCTTGTTTTTTTTAGGGATTTCCATTGTTCTGCAGCACCATGGGGTAAAGGGGACCTTCCTTGCACTTCTTGACTTCTCCTTTTTCTTTTTACCACAACCCCAACTTAGGCTTTTGGCCTAAGTTGGCTATTCGCTAAACCACAAATCAAGAGTATTATAGGTAGTGGGTCAAGTAAGGTTTAGGGTTCATCAAGGTTCTTTCAAAGAAAGGTAAGGCTCAAAGGGTATTCAAAAGAGTTTCACACGCTCACGGGTAGGCCACAAAAGAGGTATATGTCAAATTTTGCTCACACTCTTTAAAGTTGCCTAAAAACATTTCAAGAGCACACCTTTCTAAATCAAATAGACTAACAGGGCAAATTCTAGGTTTATTTATGCAAGGTTCAAAGTAAGCTAATCACACAAGGCATCGACACTTAAGTCAAACAATACTACACACTTTTACTAGTGTGCAACGGTCATTACAAGAGAATCAATTCGATAAATGGCTAATCACAATGAGATGCAAAGAGTTCACATATTGTCTATGCAACTTCATTTGGCCTCATCGTAGCCGTACATTCATGTTTGTTCAATTGTAAGCACTATTGCAGTCATCGGTATTGATCGAAACCATGACTCATTTTTTTGCAAAAGAACAGCCACATTCAACACAAGTTGTGGCAAAACTTTTCGAAAAATAATAATAATTTTTCGGAACGGTCAAAATTTGCAATCAATTAAAACCAAGAATAAACCATAAGCTTAAACAATCACGAAAACAATATAAAGCGCCACTTTAAATAGACAACCCAAATATATACAAAAACACATACATCCATAGCATGCAAATAAATGTGAGCCTCACCCCACTACAATAAAAATATATTTTTTCTCAAATATATAACAATAATCCAGAGGTCTAATTAAAGAAAGACAGAGGTAGGGCTAGAGAATAATCCTGGTTAGGAAGCTGTTTCGAGTTGGAGTCCTTCAACAGATGTCGCATAAAGAAGAAGGTATGTTGGGGACGGTTGGTGCATTGCGAAGTGATTCATCAAGCTCTGTACAACTTTTCTTAGCATTCCAATGCGCCTATCTTCAACCCACGCTCTCGAGTGATTAATGAGCTACAGTTTTGTGCGTTGGCCTGCAGCTTATCTAGTTTGTTCCCATTCGGTGGTAGCATTTTGGTTTCTGAGTGATTCGGCACTTCGCCAAACAAATATTTACTTCACCGAGTTTTACAGAACTTCTCAGCAGTTGTGGATGTTCAAACAGCGGTGACAATCGGGGTCGCCAATCAGGTGGGAGAATCACCGAAACTTTCCTGAGCTCCCTAAATTTTACACACTCCAGGCGTACAGGATGCCTTGAATCAAACGACGAAGTAGCCTTGATCACTTGAATATTCGGCGACTTGCCAACTAGGTCTGTTGCTCGCCATTCTGCACCTCTTTGGCACGTACTACACTTCAATCTGTAAAACTAAGACACTATTATTTTACTAGTACGCAAATATAAGATAATATGAGGTTTTGGGTTGCCTCCCAAACAGCGCCTGAGTTAAGGTCACGGCACAACGCAAGTCAAGACTACTCTTTGTCCTCGAAATCTCCCATGGTGTAATTAGGTGAATCTTCGGTGAACGGAGGATAGTAACCCGTCATCAAATAGGTGATTTGAGCATCTTGCAACTGAATGGTCATGGAGTTCGAAGTAGTTACTTCGTTTAGCATATCAATGTTTTCCTTCATGTCATTCTCGTCAAGTTTTTGTTGGAAAAGTGAAGAGGTATCATCACCTTGCACATCCTCATGCCTCTTTCTCTTTTTGCACTCTCGAAGGGAGAAGTTCTTTTCCTTCTCCCTGGCTTGCTCTTCCAACCCCATCATCCGTTTAGATAGAACATCTACTTGCACCACCAGTTTATTCCATTCATATTTATTTTGGGTTTCTTTGTTGGTTTCAACCATTTTATCAAGTAGTGTTGCGACGACTTCATAGGGTTGGTTTAGCATTCCGTCTTTGGAAAGGTGCTCAGCTATGCTTCTATTTTCCGATTTGAGACCCCGATAGAAACAATCTAGCAGTGTCTTATCAAGCATTCCATGAGATGGGCACGTCTGCAAAATTGCTTTGAATCTCAGCCACAATTCCGGAATTGTCTCTTCCCCTGCCTGTTTGAACGTCAATAGGTTATCCCTGAGGTTTAATAGCTTCAGCATAGGATGATCTGTGTAATATCCATAGTGCTCATCCATTTTTGTTTCTCTGCGTTGGTCTTCAAACAAGCAAAACAAAACTACGACTAAGATTAGGTAAATTAAAACTAAGAAAAATAAGAAATCTGATTAACTACATCATCACGTAACAGCACTCCTGGAAGCGGCGCCATTTTGATGCTTATTGTGACCAATGACACTAACCTATAGTAAGACTGTCTACGATTGTCAATAATATAGTAACTGAACTGAAGGTTCAGGTCATGTCCCAAGGGAGTGGTTTTGAGAATTACTAGAAAAATAAAATTAAGTTCAAACTAGTCGTAGCTAAAGACATTAACGATTAAAACATTGTAAATTACAAGGGGTGACACAAATGTATCGAATATGAAATGGGGGTTTTGTGACAAGTAGTAAAAAAATAACAAAAATAATAAGAAAATCAAGTATGGGGACAAGTTCTTTGGGTGTGACCGCAATACAAGTTGAGATAAATCGTTCGGATACATGCTTTCGATAGGAAATTTACAAGATAATAGTGACTAGGCTAAGCTTTAGATGGAAATAAGTTCCCTCTCGGGCAACTTACCCCGTTTCAAATGCGTCCCTCTCAGACAACCATTTGCCACATAAAGGCCAGCCTACACCTTACCCCACTCACTCTCTCGAGCTGAGTGTTAGGCTATAGGAGTAAGGCTCACCCTGTCAGGCTGAACCTCATGTCGACCCAATCCTTAGGCCATCAATCTATTGGTCTTGGTTTCGCGACCTCCCACTTAGGCAAGCCAAAAACACATGGGTTGTTTTTTATTTGAAACTACAAACCCATTAAATTAAAAAACAACCACTAGGTGAAATCATCTTTAAAATATATCTATCCTATCAGCAAGCAAGACCCAATAACAATATCAACACATATTTGCTAAATCACACCCCAAAAATTGGGGTGTTTAGCCAAACATCAAGAAATAACAAAATACACCTAAAATGATACTAAAATCAAATGGGTATAAGGAATTAAACCTTGATTAAAGCAAAGGAAGAAGAATGGTGAATACCCACTTCCAACTTGGGGAAGATGAAATCCTTCTTTCTTCAAGTCTCCCAAAAACCTTCTCTAAACTTGAGAGAAAATATCCCAAAAACTACTATTATATTCAGGAAATTAAAATAAATATTCGACTCTTAAAAATTAATAAAAAGTTTAGTATTTATAGACTTCAAAAAATAGTGTTGGCGGATCTTTCGGCGAGGTTAGTTGGAATCCCTGATTAACTCGGTGATTCGCCCATTGGTGTAGTTCATCACCGTCTTGCACTAGCCTTCAGCATTGTCATGCTCTGTGTCATTGGACGACCTAGTACTGCTTCGCGGAACTATTCAGTGAATCGCCGACAGCTTATCATTACCTTTTTTATCCTGCTCTTTCAAGGGTTCGTGAACTGGAACAAAGGGCAGAGTGCGTCCCTTCGGTGAATCGCCAATCGTGGTTGGCGATGCACAGGCTTCAGCTTCTTTGTTCATTTCAGCCTCTTTGTTCCTTTTTGCACCTAAGTGTCCATGCTTCCACTAAATCTTCAAATACCTGAAACTTAAGAGTTTTCATCAAATATTGAAACAAAATAAGCATTTGAGGACATTATTCATATCAAAATAAAGCCCTAAATGAGTCCAATTTGTGGACTTATCAATGTTCGAGAGAAATCAACTTGATTCGGGATAAGTTGGTCGAGAGAAAGTTTACCCCCTCTATAGTCTATCTTATTCACTAATATACATCAATTTCCTAACAGTTGCAATTACCCATTTGTCTATATTAGTCTATAATGGAATCACATTCGATAATATCTATTCCTTTGAATGATTTGAACATGTTCATACTTTACTATTGAATCTTAAACACGTACCACTCCCTGTGGGATTCGACCCCAACTCATTTAGTTGGGTTATTATACCAACTAACGAACGTTGACGCTTAGAATTGGATGAAGTTTCTTTGAAACGTTATTAATCATGAATCATGTACATTTTATTTTTTGAATAAATGTCTATATGTGAAGTATAATTGCTTGAATGATCGAAAGTGTTATGTGATTTACTGAGCATGTTTTGGTGTAGTCCACTCCTAAAATTGTATGGTTTTGTTAATGATTTGAAGTGTTGTGTTAAACAAACATGGTCTTACCATTGGTAAGATGCTAAGGAGAAAAGGATAAATTGTGAATGTGGCGAAATTCTGGTTTCAGGACACTCGGTAAATGTTGGGAACCATGGGATACTAGGTATGTGATAATAAGATGTCTTCTCCAATATTATTTTATATTTATTCATTGATAATGTGGTGTAAGTGCTTGATTTTGTGTGTTGGGTAAGATCCTAGAGCCTGCAACGAGCTTATGATTCGAATGACTGTGACATTTGTGTCTGGAAATGGTCTTGCGCTTGCATTGTTAATGGTAAGGTGTTCAAAGAGTTGGTAGAAATATGGGATGGGGAAACATTGCTGAATTTTCAAAAAAATTTACTAATGCTTGTTGAGGATGCCATTGTGGAGCTAGCCCGCTACAGCGCTCCCGCTATGGCGAAAGGTTTCTCTCCATAGTAGATTTCACTATAGCGGTGCTTAGGCGCTATAGTGGGGATCAGACGATTCGTCTGTTGGGCATGTTCATCTAGTAATTTTCTTCCCCGAGCATGTTCTGCAACCACGTCATGTTCATCTCCCTCAGCTTGTCCTTATATGCCTTATGTGGAACCTCTGGCACTTCCAACACCTGATTCAAGGACATAGCATCCACGGGGAATTCCACTCCTCAAATATAAATGGTAGGGTTGGGAGAATCCCATACAACTGTAGGCATCTACATAAAACTCCAACACCGCCCGCACTATGAGAAGGGATGAGCCACCATTAAAAGACCTCATCCAAACTCTTAAATCCAGTTGTAGAAGGCGCTATCCTGTTTAGGCACTACCCTCATTTTAAAATCCCTCTCAAGACAAAAACCAATTTGTCGGATCTCACAAAATTTTGCCTTCCTAGTAGCATCAAGAAATATCTCATAAGGTCCATCGAGGCACTTAATTCTTGCAATTTTATAACCTACAGCTTTAGAAATGTGGGTTAGGAAACACAAATTCATCCTAAGAAGTGTGTGCAAAGATAAAATCTACTTTCGAGCAGCTTGTGAGGATGCAGTACTTTCTCTCTTCCGCTATAGCAGCTAGGGTGGCACTATAGTAGTAGGAGGGGAACCATTGCACTTCTGAAGAGCACCACAGTTGGCAGTTGCCTACTATAGTGGCATTGCTATAGCGAGATACAAAGTTGTTATGATGGCCTTCATGATTTTAGACCTCTAGGGTCAATGGCTACCTTGGCCCAAAAATTCTGTTTTATGCAAATATTCTACATATCAGTGTTCTTACATTGACCTCATTAGCTAAATATGCAAAATCTGGGCATTTCAACTCCTAAATCATGCCCAAATCTAAGTTTCCACCAAGAAAAATCCTTCAACTTCTTCCACCATTTTTGACCCATTTTCAACCTTATTTATTGTGATCCTTATGCTCAGAATGTTGTGGCAGCGTTGTAGACGTAAAAAGATGCCCCATGCTTTGGGAATTTGAAAAATCAATTCAGTTATTTTCCAAATTCAAATATCAACTGAAATGCTATATTACTCTATTAAATCTTAGCATGCATTCACTGTTACTACACTATTGAAGTAAAAAGAGTAAGGAGCACGACGTATACCTTAGTTTGGTAAATCTGGGTGTACTGATCAGAGATAATTGAGAGATTTTTGGGTGTGAAATGAGAAAAATGGGCATAAAATCCCATTCCTGTCACGACCCAGGAGTACCCCCTAGATGTGACACGGCATACAAGACTCCAAAAAGCCTCATACAAGCCTCATAGTATATCAAAACATAAGATAATAGAAGATGGTGCAGAAATTTAAAACTTTTTCTTTTACAATCGAAGTCTTTTATAAAAACAAGTGGAAGTCTACAACACTATGTCTCAAACCATCTACAATACTTGAATAAATTTTTGGGACGTGGCCCATACAAAAGTCTAAAACATAAAGAAAGACTTAAAGGACATAATGGTCAAGACCTCAAATGCTATGAGGACTCAACAAGCTTCTTCTTCTTGATCTACTATGATCCTAGCTACGAGGATGGAAGTCCATATCGCCCAATCCTACACTTTGTAAAAAATGTAGAAGAAATATGGGTTAGTACAAAATGCTCTAAGTATGATAGCCATCCATAAAAACCTTTGAAAAAAAATGATAAAAGGGACATTTTAGTTGAATGCATGCACTTTACTAATTTAAGCCATCATTTTGAAGATAGTGTGAAAAACACAAGTCATAAGCATAAACGACATCATGAAGAGATATAGACTATAGCATGGTAGACAACAATCACAACTAGTGAGTATAATAAATACCATTACGAACATATAAATAGTCAATACAATCTAATTTTACCATGTCATGAAGCCAACACTTCATGAGCCACCTCAAGGCAAGAGTGTGCAATGCATAGGTAAGATCCCATAATCCAACCCATACTAAGCAAGTCACTTTAGATCCTCATTCATGTTTACTATCTTTTAATCTCATCCTTAGCCTATTTCTTATAGACAAGGAAGCATTCAATTTTAGTCAAACGTACCACATCAAGAAAGCAACCCATGGCAACAATCCAAATAGCCTACAACATTACAAGTAGCACTAACATCAAATGCAATGTCCATCTAGTCACAAGCACATTCACTACATGAATAATCATGACAAAAAAGAAACCTACCATAACTACTCTCAAAGCATACTTGTGCAATGCATGGATCAAGTCCCATATCCCCACCCATAGTAATTACTACTTCTTGAATAGCCATAGTTCATCCTAAACTTAACCTTGTGGGAATTAGCTTTAACCGACATAGACCATGAGAGCTTAATCATCGAATACGGTGTCTACCCCACACCGAAAAAAGGTTGTCCTACTTGCCTAAGGTAGAACCAAACTCTTAGCTTAAGTGGATCCAATAGCTAAATAACCTATGTGGGCACATAGTTTATGGGATAAGGGGATTGCTACTAGAAAACCCGGTCTCTACTAACGTGAGGGCTACCATCCTTAGAGATGGTTCCTAGAAACCCGGCCTCTACTAACGTGAGGACTTCCATCTCATATCACTACCCACTCAGTGCTAAGCATCATTCCCATTGATTTTATATTAAGTATTGACCTAAATTGATAATTATGGAAGAATGTCTTGACACTCAATCCAACAAACTCATGCTAAAGCTCCTAGATTCAATAGGAGAGACTAGTCTTCAAACCTTAGAATCACTAAATGTGACAAACCTATCACATTGTATGATATTCATACCTAACTGTGTACATGAGGATAATCATCCAATCAACACAACAATTAGATTATAGTATATTCACTTTACTCTCAAAACAATCTAATTGCATACCCACAAGTCTTACACACATAGCTAATTCTCATGTTTTTCCCTTCAAGGACTATAGATAGCATTCAACCAACCTATTTAGAATTTCTACATTAGACATGAATGGTAGCATGATTCTAATAACTCAACTAATACAACAAAATATCATAATGTTCCTCTCGCCACAATTCACCCACATCACAATGTCACCAATTGGGGACATAGGGGCTCATGGGTTCTTGGAGGAAATTCAACATCAAAATTATAGAAATTCTTCAAGTAATACATAATTCAAGTAATAAATTCATTATATTCATGATTCTATAACATTCTACTAATATCAATCAATACCCACACTTTAAGATCAAATTTGAGAAATTAGGGTAATTCATGGGAAATTTTGTCATAAAACCACCATAAAACAGCAATTCAATCATAATATAAGATAATTAAATCATAAAAACGTTTGGAGTGAAAACCCTATGTTTTGGAGACTTTCTAACTTTAGAATTGAGAGTTTGAGGACTCCATGGAAGAAAGTTATCCATGAATCAAAGACTACCATACTTGAAGTGAAGAAATCCAACAAATTTGTCTCAAAAAGCCTCCTTCTTCAATCCCTAAATTGATTTCTTCTTATTCTTCTTTGGAGTTCTAGAGAGAAGATTTTGGGGGGTAAAATTGGTTATGATTTTGGATTTGGGATTTATGGAGTATAAGGGTTAGTTAATGGCTTGAAAACCCTTATATAGGTCTAATAAAACAATATAAAATTACCCTACATTAAACTAACTAAAAAGGAAATTACTTAACTAACCTTACTTTTGGCCGAACTTGGACAGGTTTTTAGGTCATGACCTACGCCCATGACCCACAGGCCGTGGGTGGATCTACTGGTTGTCCTGCAGGTCTGTAGGTCCATGTCTACAGCTCCCCATTTGGGGTCTTGACCCACAAGACACCCCCACGAGGCGTGGATGGACCTACTCCCTGTATATCCCATCCGTATGTCACCAACTTTGGGCAGTATTAGGCAGATTTGGGGTTAGGCTTTAGGGTCCTCCTCAAGGATCCTTGGTTGGTCCTTGGGGAGTCATACCTTGACGTTTAACCCCTTAACCCCTCATCCTAAGTACGGGACGCCATTTTACAACATTAACCGACATATCAAACTCTAAAACTCTCACGTAAGGCTCTAGTTTCACCTACTAGTTTTACGGGTGTTACATTATCTCCCTCTTGGGAACATTAGTCCTCGAATGACAATCTAGACACTTTACGGAATTAAAGACTCAAGTCTAGCAGCCCATCATACATGAAACATCTAAATAATGCACAATTCAAAGAAGGAAACATCAACTCCATCTCAATATACTGAATGCAACACAAGGAAGTAGGAATTACATCTAACAACCCATTATGCATGAAAACTTCAACATTGCTCCATTTCATAGGAGGAACTATATTTACCAACTCAAAGCATGCTCATCATATCATCATGAAACCACTTATGCAATTACTCTAAAAGGCACATTAAAGCATGTTTGTCAATTCATCTCACGAAGCATATAGGCAACTCATACTAAATTCACATCAACATAAGGGACGTAAATCATGAAAACTCATTTTCTTTCTAAACAAGAATTTCATCAAGAACATGCATAATACAAGGAAATTATGGAACACCTACAACATCCAAGACTCTGCAATCATGAAGAAAGTCAAGGGAAACGTATCATATCAAGCAAAAGGAGGAATAGAAGGAAAAATAAGGATATCGGGACATTTCATTGGCCCTTGGCCTCCAAAGTAGCACCCTCACCTACAACCCTCACACGAAGACCACTCCTTCACACTTTCATGAAAGCAACTTCCACATACTTCTATTTCTTAACTTGCCGGTCTAAGACTTCTATCGGTACTTCTAAATTAGAGAGGTTCTCATTTAAGCACTCTTGCTCACAAGAAACCTTACTGACATCACTTAAGATCTCATATGAGCCTACCACAACGGGGCTAATCTTTTCAAACTCATTACATCTCTCAAGGTGAGAATTTCAAGCCAATCCAAATCATCAACATCAAGAACACCTAACCATTTTTCCATCTAAGTACATTATCTCCCCCTTGGGAGTAAGCCTATACGGACTTTTCTAAGCACCATTTCTTTCAACTTTAAGGTCTGCCCAAATTATCACTAAACTTTCACCTTCATCACACAAGATGATTCTAAACCATGGTGAATTACACTTCTACCCTCTTTTAGAGGAGTCTACTCACTCAACACCTCTAGGCATCACTTAAACATCTTATTAATCAAATCGTCTAACACACTCTAAAACGCTTCATCACTAAGTTCGGTCCTACTAACAAACACACATAACCATAATGAAACCCATTTACTCCCAAGACAAAATCAAAGCCCATCAAGTCATGAAAGACAAGCAACACCGGAATCTAAATAAGCATAAAACACATACCGGGAGCAACATTTTGAGGACACTCTTGTTCACCTCTAGCTTGGAGAACAAAGGACCTAGTTTGCTTTAGAGCACTAGCACTTAAACCACTAGGAGAAGCTTGATTGGCCTTTCTCCCTTTTGCCTTAAGCACTAGGCAATCCCTCATCTTGTGGCCACTCTCACCACAACCATAACAACCCTTCCTACCGGCCAAACATATACCCTCATGTCTCTTTCCACACCTAGCACAAGTAGGTTTTGGCAACAAAGATTTACTATCTATCCTTCTACGAGGCTTAGGGTTAGACACCCTCTCTTCACTAAATCTTGGGGGAAGCCTAGAAGGACTTTGTCCGAAGAACCTTCCAAGAGAAGAATTTTCATTCTCAATCCTCAACCTCTTTCTCTCCCTCGACCTTTCTTCAAGTTTCTCTTCCTCAATTTGGAGGGCACAAATCGCTAGGAGAAAAATATCTATATCATGATCAAGCATGGCCATACGACATTCTTTTTCCACTAGGTCGGACAAACCCGACACAAACTTACTCATTCTCGACCTAGGATCGGACACTAGAATTGGAACATACTTAGACAATTGGGTGAACCTCAATGCATATTCCTTAACACTCATATCACATTGCCTAAGGTTAATGAACTCATGCACCAAAGCTTCTCTCATCTCTAAAGGGAAGAACCTATCTAGGAAAGCACTCTTGAACACTTCCCCCTCTATGGGAACTCTTCCTACCGGTCTAGCCCCTTCCCATTGATTAAACCAAACTTGAGCAACGCCTTTGAGTTGAAAATAACCCAACTCCGCCTTATGTACCGGAGACACTCCCACCAAGTCCAACATCGTAGAGACCTCATCTATAAACTCTTAGGGACCCTCTCCCTCTTTGGAGCCATAAAACTCTGGAGGGTTCATTCTCACAAAAACTCTCACTTTCAAAGTAGCCATACTCATTATCGGATCCACCGGAGCAACCACCTCCCGGCTCACTTGAGCCAATTTTTAAAAAGCCGACCTAATCTATGCATTAGTCACATTCTTCCCTATTGGGTCAAGTAGAACTTGGGGAGGAGCTTGGAGGGGAACTTCTTGCTCCACATTGTCTCTCTCATTCCTTTTAATGTTAGCCCATGAAGTAGTCATATCCTGAAAACCATAGGGTACACATTAGGAGAAAAACCTAATAGAGCTAGACTCTATGGCACTACTTAGAGAATGAAGAAGTGAAGTTTTACTAATATTTGTTGCTTAAATGTGATTTCGTTTAGTTGTTGTGTTTGAACTTAATGGGATTGTAGTTGCAAATATGATTTCATCTTAGTGTTTTTGGCTTGCTCGAGAGAGAGGTTTTAAAACTAAGACTAGTAAATCGATAGCCGGTGGTTATTGGGTCATCATGGGTTCAGCTCGAGAGAGTGAATCCTAGGCCTTTTCCCACACATTCAACTCGAGAGAGTGAATGGGCTAAGACGGAGGCTGTGCTAAAAAGTGGCAACTTAGTGTTCGAGAGAAACCAAGTTGATTCGGGGTAAGTTGCTCGAGAGAGAATTTACCCCCACTAAAGTCTAGCCTAGTTACAAATGTTCAGCAATTCATTATCAATAGCAATCACCCGATTGTGTAGTTTATCCCGTATTCCTATCACATCCCAAGAACCTCATCTCCCTATATTTGCATCTTTAGATTTTCGTTGTTTTAGTAGTTAATCAACTAAAATGATAACTAACATTCATGTCAACCCCTTTTATTTATCGTGTTTTTACTCGATAATGTCTTTAGCTATGATTGACTCTAGCATATTCACACTTAACTCTTAATTCTCAGAAACCGCTCCCTTGGGACTTGACCCCAACCCATTCGTTTGGGTTATATTACTATTGTATGATCGTAGACACTTGAATTGGAAGTTGTGTCTTGATTACGCAAACATAAAAATGGCGCCACTGTCGGGGAGTGGTGTTACCTGAGAATTATTAGTAGAGTAGAATTTTGGTTTTGTTAATCATACTTGTTTGTAAACACGTAACTTAGAAAAATACTATATTATTATAGATAATTATTAAAAAGACATGGTTTTGTATCTTCTCAAATAACTGCACATTTTATCATCAAGACATGTCCCCTGAATGTTCTGCTCTATTTAAAACAATCCTTTCCTTTGTTTTCATAACAAATAAAATAAAAAGAAACAAATATCAAAATTAGTACTTTCGGCCTATATAGTATTTTTATAGTGATACTTTGAAAATATTATATAATGTAACACCCCAAAAATTTCAAAGCTAAGATTCTAATCATTTTAATAAAACCTCGCAACTATACTGTTAAAATTTTAATCATTCGTGTAACACCTTAAACATCAAGAAAGGCTAAAGAGGGCTAACGAGCAAGTCCACGAACTCAAAATGGACCATGGACCCTTCACGTAACCCTAAACCATCCGTTTAGGGGTCTACATCCCATTTAGGGGAGGTAGCCCAACCGTCCAAGGCTGCCAGAAATTTAGTAAGCTGGACGGGACCCAAGACTGCCTATGGTGACTTATATGTCCTGTTTAGAGGTCCTTACAGGTCACTCGCCAGCTATAAGTTTAAGGTCAATTCTTTAAATGTGGGAATGATTTTGGATACGAATTAAGGTTACTAAAATCCCCTAGGACAAAGTTCAGTTGAAAACTTTCTTACTATTTGAGTTTCAATATGAGATTTTACTTGGGTCAACTTCAAATGACCATATCTCTCAGAACATAAAAAATTAGGTAGCCCAGGACCTATCAAATTAAAGTTCTACAAGTCCTCTTTCGAACTCCACCAAGTTTTCTCCATTTCAAGTTCAGACTAAAAAGTTATGCTTGTTCTAGTAAGAAACTGTCAGACAGTCGAAGTTTCACGGATGGCTATATGGCCAGTGAAGTGTTTCACGGACCGTGGAGCCCTAAAAAGTTCGTGAAACCTTTATTTTAAGGCACTTCGACAATTTTTATGTTGGGGTCATTTTGGTATTCTCCCTATGTCATTTTAATGCTTTATCTAAGCCTCAACCATGACATTTTCACCTAGCTAAGGGCTTAGAAAGTGTTAATCAATTCTTTTGCGTTCATTAACACTTCATATTATTAGATCAAGGTACCAAGAGGAGAAAAGCTAGGGTTTCAAGCTTTCTTCAAATTTCATCGATTTCGCCAAGAACTTTGTTCTTCCAAGTATATAAGGCTATCAAAGTATTGAATATTTTGTCCTCATACCCTACATCTAATTTCAAATAAATAAAAGAGTAATCTAGGGTTCTATCATTAGATTTGAGTATTCTTGAGATGAGTTGATGTTGAGTTATGAGTTCTTGATTCTTTTTGAAGTTCTATTCCTAATTATTGAGATTCTCGAGTTGATTTGTTCATGTCTATATTTCAGCATGAGCCCTATTATTTGAGTATTCTTGAGATGAGTAGTATCGTTGAGTTCTGAGTATTGAGTTTTTTTATATTGTTATTGAGATCCTTGAGTTGAGTTGTTCATGTCTATATTTCAGCATTAACCCTTATTTTGAGAATCTTTTAAAGCCAACATTTTTGTTTTAAACAAAGTTTTTAAGAAAGTAAAAGGACTTTGAGAAAGAGTTTTAACCAAGAAATGAGCAAAAGTATAAAGGAACTATGTATTTCCCAAATATTTTCATTGTTACAAGAAGAAATAGAGCATTATATTGTGAAAAGTAAAAGAGCTTTCAGAAAGATTGAGTACAGAGCAGTTACCTGTTACAGAGGCCTTTTCGAGTAATTATCTCAACCCAGAGAAAGTATATTTACTTTGAGCAAAGAGAAACATTGTTTCCTTAATGAGAATTAAGTTCAGAGATATTTCACAACAGATACCTCTTTTAAGAGGATAATTTGAGCAATTATCTCAAACCAGAGAAAGATCAATTCTTATACATTTGAGCATGAGTATAGATATTATCAGGAGTATTATTGAGCACTGATATGTGGGAGAGTTTAGACAACTCACAACCCTCAAAATAAATATCTTGCCAACATGGGTACAACATCATATTTTTTAGATGAATTCATAGTGCCTTCAGGTAGATCTTAGTGGATCCACTTAGTAGAGAGGTTCTATACCCCAAAGTAGATAGGATAGCTCTGGCAACGTGGGCGAGATGATGTATCATCACTTAACTCATAGTGATGGTTGTCGATTGGAGAATCTCCCAATAGTGTTAAAGTGTGTTTTAATATATCACTTGTTATGTTGAGTTTACAGATGAGTACTGATGAGTCCTAGATTTGGACTCATTTGGATAGATTTAGTGTCCTCAAATGCTCATTTTGTGCCAATAACTGACGTAAAACTCTTGATTTCCAGGTATTTGGACTGAGGAACTAAGCATGGACACTAACCTGGAAAAAGGAACAAAGCAAGTTGAAAAAACGAAGAAATGAAGGCCTGGTGATCGCCAAGTCCCTTTGGGGAGTCGCCGAATGACCACTACCTCGCCTAAAGTTCTAGTGTGCCAAGCCCTGAAGGAGAAAATCAAGTCGGCGAGAGAAAGGAGTAGTCGGCATGTCATCGAGTGGTTTCGCGATGCAGTATCGGATCGCCTAAAGTTACAGAACTTGAGGATGTTGAAGGCCACATAAAAATGGCAATGAAACTGACCAAAGGGCGGATCGCCGAGCTGATTGGCGATCCCGACTTCCTGCGTCGAATGGTCCTTCGCAACATATTTTTGGTGACTATAAATACATTTTTGAACATTAAGTTTAGGATCTCATCTTATCTATCATCTATCTTAGAGCTTTTTTTCATTATCAAGTATCTTATTTTTGGACTCTGAGTTTTGGAGACATTTTTCCTTAGCTTTGAAGAATTGAAGATTTCCATTTTTGAGAAATTGGAAGTGGGTCTTTGAGATTATTCAATTTGGACCTTCGTTAAGACGAAATTAATCTTACCCTGTTGATGGAAACTTAATTTGGTAACTATTTTAATCTTTGTATGATGTCTAGCGAAAAACCCAATTCTTGGGGTGTGATTATGGGCTGATTTAGCTTGTGGGTATTGCTGATTGTTAGTTTAAATGTTGTTTAGAAGTGATTTCCGTCAGTAATTGTGGTTCAATTTAAAGAATTGTAGTTGCAAATACAGTTCTACCTTTGTGTTTTTGGCTTGCTTGAGAGAGAGATTTTAAAATCAAGATTACTGACTCGATGATCTGTGGGTATTGGGTTGTCATGGGTTCAGCCTGAGAAAGTGAATCCTAAACCCTATTCTACACATTCAGCTCGAGAGAGTGAATGGACTAAAGCGTAGACTATTCTTATTTGCATGCTTATTGGTGTTTGAGAGATACCAACTTGATTCGAGGTAAATTTTTCTAGAAAAAGTTTATCCCCACTATAGTCTAGCTTATTCACTGATTTACAACTATTTTCTAACAGTTGCGATTACCTATTTGTCTATATTAGCCTATAATCGAATCACATCCCAAGAACCTGTCTCATTATTGTTAGTGTGTGTTATTTGTTGTTGTTGTAGCTGATTGTTAAAATCAAAACCCCTTTTGTTATTTGACATTCGTGTCAACCCTTAATTTATAGTATGTTTTTGTTCGTAAATGTTTATTCCTATGGCTGATTTGAATATATTCATATTTTCCTATTGAATATTAATCACATACCACTCCATGAGGGAACGATCCCAACCCAATTGGTTGGGTTATATACTGACTAACGACCGTTGACTCTTAAAATTGGATTAAGTGTCTTTGATAGCGTTATTCGATCAAAATGGCGCCGCTGCTAGGGAGTGGTGTTGGTTAAGATTCTTTAGTTAAGTTGAATTTTGTTCGTCTTAGTTATAGTTGAATCTACTTGCTTTTAGTTTTGGTTTGTGTGTTTCTTTTTGAGCAGAGGAATTGAATATACATCTTGTAGCAATGGTAACCAAATGGACCACTTTCCTTTAAGGATGATGATTCTTAGGGATAACATCCTAAGTTTCAAAGAATTGAACTGTGAGCCAATCCATGAGTTGTGGCTGAGATTTAAGTCATTACTGCTGCAATGCCCAACTCATGAAATTCCAGTTATGATGCTTCTAGAATGCTCTACAGAGGGCAAGGTCTTGAAGATAGAAGAGTTGCTAATCGACTCTTTTCGGTTTGTTTGACACAACAACCCTATGAAACAGTAGCCTATCTCCTTGATTGCATGGCTAGGACCAACAAGGAGATAGAAAAAGACCAAGAATTGGCCACATTGTTGACTCAGCTGGATGTCTTGGCCAAGAAAGTCATGGAATTGGAGCTAATATCCAAAAAGAAGGACAGGTATATCCCTCCTCACGAGCGTCGAAGGGCGAAGAAGAAAGAAGGTGGGAAAATTGAAGAGGTCCTCTCACTCATTCTACACAAAGTCAAAGAGCACGACAGAGTGTTGAGGGAAATAAAAGAGAATGGCTTAATGCTGAATTGGATGACAACTTCTCATTCAATGTTCATTCAGCTACTAGAGTCCCAATTGGACCAAGTGTTGTCTTGTCTCTACCCAAAACCGGAAAAAGGGTTGCCTTGTGACACTAAGGCAAACAAAACCTAAATAGGGACTTGCGTCATGCCACGATGTTAACTAAGGTGCTTCTTGGGAGGAAACTTAAAGTATTATCATTTATTTTTGTTTTAGAAATAATCGTGTGTTGATTTGGCAGGTCAAAGTGTAGAATGTGTTTGAAAAGTGCAGGTTGGCGAGCTAAAAGTCCAGTCGGCGACTCGCCGAAGAGGTCGGTGAGCCCAACTTGGACTGCTGTTGGACTCAAGGAATTTTGAAATTAGAGTCTGTAAAACTGGGCGAACCCAAGAGCAGATTGGCGAATCGCCGACCAGGTCGGCGATAATAATTTTGTCTGCCGTTTGGATCCCCTATTTAACTGGAGGTCCTGTAAAACTTGACGAGGTAAGTACCCACTCGGTGTGTCACTGAGTGGGTCGGTGATCAAGACTAATGTCGCCGAATGGGCAAGAACTGGATGGTTTTTAAAGGCCAAAAGTTCAAAAGTTCAAAATCTTTCACTTTCCCTCACTTTTGAACTTCTCAAACTCACACCCGCACTATATTTTCCCCTTACTGTGCGTTATTATCACTTTCTAGTTGTCATTTGCGTGTTCGGAGTTGGATTCGTTGCCGCCTACCTTTACAACTTCTCGTATTCCACTTCTAAAGTTGGTTTTCCGAACTCTGAACTTATATTTGGCAATTCGTACTATTATGCAATGATCTTTATCTTAGTGATGTGTGCTGGGCCTCTCTAATTTGTAAATGTGTTTGTGTGTGCCTATTTTAATTCGAATATAATGCCTAGAGTGCCTTTATTGTTGATTTTCCCCAGATTTTATGCCTTAAATTGATCAAAACTATGGGGTGTTGCTTAAATGTTGTTGGGTCTAGTCGGGTGAAGTCTAAGTAACTCTCATTTGTGTCAAATGACGTAATTTCCCCAATGATAGAGCGATTGACGTCATTCTTAAGGGCAAAAGTCATCAAATGGACAAATTTGACCAAATCGGGAGAAGTGTGAGTATCTTAGGGTCATGGGTAGTATGGGTCTAGGTCTAATTGAAATAGTTCTTGGTTTGATTTTGTTTTCGGGGGTTGCGGGGTTGAATTTGGAAGTTGGGGTTGAAAGTAGGCACGTTGGGTCGTTTGGCGAGCTGGGTCCAGCTTGTCGAACCACTCGACAGTTTGCCGAATCCCCCTATATCGCCCTTAATTTCATGCTTAATTAGAATTTGGGTTCTGTAACTTTTGGCGAGAAGCCTGAGTTCGCCGAGTGCACTGGGCCACTTGTCGAACGTCCTTCTTGATCACCCTTTATGCGCCCCTAACCCCTAAAATGAACTGTAACTTTCAGCGGGCTAGTCCTTGCTCGCCGAATGTTGTCGGCGATTTGCCGAAAGGCCCATCCAATCACCGACATGCCAAATATTTTTGTAAAATTTTGAGCCAATCCTTTCGGCGAGCCTGAACTGGCTTGCCAAAGTGATTCGGCGAGTCTGTCTGGAATCACTTTTCTGTGCATTTTCTTGAATTGTTCCTAACTATTTTTGATGTTTTTGCAGATATGGCTAGAACCAACCTAGACATGCCGCCCCGTAAAAGAACACGGGGCATGGTGATTAATGAAGGAGGATCCAACCCTCATAAAAAGGGAACAATAGAGCTGTCTAACGGAGGCAAGGGCAAAGGAAAAAGGCCAGCATCTGAGGTCTTGGAGCACAACTCCAGCAGCGAGAGAGATGCCTTTGACTCCCCAGCTGTATTTTTTTAGCCGAAGGACGACGAACCATTACAGTCTAGGCGAGCAAAGATCCGTGCTAGATCTTACCCTGATTCAGCTAGAGTTCCTTCAGCAGCCCCCTCTCCAGCAGACACAGTGCCAGCTTCGGCACCTCCTGTAGCTCCAGTGCCACCTGTGATTCTTCCTTCCCGAATACTTAATAGATTGAAAGCAGATGGGTTGCGGACTATTTTGGAGGAGAAGCTACTTTCTACAAAAGGCCTTGAGGGTATATACTCTGGGGTGAGGGGGACACTCCATTATCATCGCTTTGAACAATTTACCAGGTCCCGTGGCCGCTATATTCCTACATGGGTCCGGGAATTTTACTCGGCCTATGCTGACTTGGTCTTAAGAGCAAAAACAAGGCCAGTGCTTTCAGAACAGTAGGGTTCATCGTGGTACGGGGGACAGTTGTGCACTGTAGCCATGATCACATCAATGCGGTACTTGACAGAGGGTCAAATTTTGACTAACCCAATTTGGCTACCACTACAACATCATTGGATGAGCTCAAGGGATGGCTGGCTCCCCTCATCTCAGACACCACTCCGAGGTGGATTGAGGCAACACTCCCGATCGAGAAGAAGTACTTGAGTGTAGCTGCGTGATATTGGTTTGGATTCATCAGTAGCTCCATTATACCATCCCAGAATGAGTCCATCCTCCGCCATCCTAAGGTGGCCTGCCTCGGGTCGATTATGTCTAAGAAGAGCATTGACATGGGGATTATCATAGAGCAGGAGATAGCTATGAGCATCAAGCAGCAACAGACGTCCCTTCCCTTCCTAGTGCTGATTACAGAGTTGTGCTGGTGTGCTGGAGTCCCTCGGGATGTGACTAGATATGTTGAGGTTACCCCTTCATCCTCAACTGACATCTGGCGTATCGAGGCCGAGTACACTTGGGAGGAGGCCGATAGGAGGAAAGCAGCTTCGGTGGACACATCTCCGGAGGTGGACAATGATTCTATACCTGCAGAGGAATCTTTGCCTACTTTGGCCTCCAGGCCTTCAGGTACATCTGCTCCCACTTCTTCTTCCCAGGTTCCTGGTACTTCTTCCTCTTCCCAGCCCGCCAAGATTACTCAGGCTATGATCTTGAAGATGGGGCTCCTGGCCCATTCGGTTGATGTGAGGGATACCTGACTAGAGGAATCTGTCCCACGGATGATTGAGAGTGCCATCATTGCTGTACTGAACCCCCTTTGGACTTCTATTGATGATTTGACAGCGAGAGTGACCACTTGTGAGAGTAGACATGGGGAGTCGTCTGAGGTTACGACTATGAGAGCTGAAGTGGAAGATCTGAGGAAGGGTGTAGACTATCTCAAGTCTACAGACTTCACTGCACAATTGGAGGCAGCGAATGATGTAGATGCCAAGAGGCTTCTGAGATTCCTCCAGCTACTACCGAAGACGTACATCGGGATGTATGACGACCTTTGAATCGAAGGCAAAGACTGACGGGGAGCAGATAGATGTGCGGGATGCTGAGGTTTATTATGATCTGGCTGATCTTCAGAATGTGATGTTTGAGACTACGCGCAAGAATTCTTTGAGAGACACTACCATGGGTGAGTCCAGTGCAGTGGATACTTCTGAGGTGACTCTGGGAACTGCTGCCCAAGATCAGAGTGTGGTACCGGACACGGATGCCTCAACAGATGGAGTGACTATGTAGATAGGATCCCACTTTACCTCCTTCTCTTTCTATCTTTATTTACTTTTTGGATATTTTTATTGCATTTGAGGACAAATTGTTTTTTTGTTTGTGGTGGGGTGAGGTATTTCCATACCTACCTCTTGTTTTGATGTTATTTTCTGTATATATTGGGTTTTGTGATACTTTTTTGTGTTGTGACACTATTTTTGTGGATGTTTGAGCTTGTGGCTCCTTATTTTGAATGTAACTGATATTTTGACCCTTCAGAAAAATTATGCCACCTCTTGATTGTGTTTAATTGTGGCTGTTCTTGTGCAAATTTGAGTATCAATCTTGTTCAATACCGACGAATTGAATAGTGCTCTCAATCGAACAAACATGAATATGTGGCTACGATGTGGCCAAATGAAGTTGCATAGACAATATGTGAACTTTTTGCATCTCGTTGTGACTAGCCGGTTATTGAATGATTCTCTTTTAATGATCATTGCACACTAGAGAAAGTGTGGAGTCTTGTTTGATATTTTGTGCCAATGCCTTGTGTGATGAGCTTACCGTGAACCATGTGTGATGACACATAGAATTTACCCCGTTGGTCTAGTTGACCAAGTGATGCGTGCTCTTGAAATGATCTTAGACAACAATCTTAAAGAGTGAAATAATTTAACATTATGCCTCTTTTGTGGCCTACCTTGTGAGTGTGTGATTTTTGTTTGAGCACTCTTTGAGCCTTACCCTTTTTCTTGGAAGAAACTTGATGCAATTGTGACCTTTCTTTATCCCTTCACCCTTAATCCTCATGAGATGTGGTTGGTTTGAATAACCAACTTAGGCCAAAAGCCTAAGTTGGGGATGTGGTGAAAAGAGAAGGTAAATCAACAAATGCAAAGAAGTCCCCCTTGATCCATGGTTGTGAAAAATATGGAACCCCTCCATACAAAAAAAAGAGAAAAAGAAAAGAAGAATGAAAACGTTTTGAAAGAAAGTTGCAAAAAGAAATGGGGTGTCCAAAGTTTCATTGAAAATGAATAATGGGGTGAATTGGAAAATGATGAAAAAAATGGAAGGAAGTGTTGTTCACACCACATTTCATGAGGATAGCAACCACTGAGCCTAAATGACCATACCTTTACACTAAGCCCCATTACAAGACTTGAAAAAACATTTTTAATCTTGAGTGAGCTGAAACAAGTGTTGATTGGAAAATAAGGGCAAACCTATGGGTGGACTCATGCATGTGTTCATCTTTGTGAGTGTGAGTGTTGATCGTTATTCCAAATCTATAAATTGGTGAACCATTGTTTGTGAATATGGAATCATTCTTTGAGTGATGGCATTTGAGTACATTTGTTGAGCTTGAACTTGCATTTGAAGCAAGTATTATGAGCTTGAGAATCTTTGATAATGGTGAGTCACAACTTGAGTCTTTGATTACACAGTTGATCCTTGCATGAGTAATTTGAGTCTTGTTGTGTGCATTCATGATTGAGTCTTGTGTAGCACTGTTTGAGACATCCTTTTTGAACTGCTGAACTTGAATTTTACTTGAAGACAAACAAAAGTTTAAGTTGGGATGTTGATCGGTCCTATATTTGGACTCATTTGGGCTTTATTTGTATAGATTTATTGTCCTCAAATGCTTATTTTGTGCCAATAACTAACGTAAAACTCTTGATTTCAAGGTATTTGGACTGAGGAACTAAGCATGGACACTAACCTGCAAAAGGAACAAAGGGAGTTGAAAGAAGGAAGAAATGAAGGCCTGGTAATCGCCAAGTCCCTTTGGCCAGTCGCCGAATGGCCACTACCTCGCCTAAAGTTCCAGTGTGCCCAGCCCTGAAGGAGAAAATTAAGTCGGCGATAGAAATGTTTAGTCGGCGTGTCGCTGAGTGGTTCCGCAATGCAGTGTTGGATTACCCAAAGTTACATAAATAAAGGATGCTGAAGGCCAAAGCAAAAAGGCAATGGAACTGACCAAAGGGCGGATCGTCAAGCTGATCGGCGAGCCCGACTTACTGCATCGAATGGTCCTTCACAACATATTTTTGGCGACTATAAATACGTTTTTGAACATTAATTTTAGGATATCATCTTATCTATCATCTATCTTAGAGCTTTTTTCATTATCAAGTATCTTATTTTTGGACTCTGAGTTTTGGAGACATTTTTCCTTAGCTTTGAAGAATTGAAGATTTCCATTTTTAAGAAGTTAGAAGTGGGTCTTTGAGATTCTTTAATTTGGACCTTTGTTAAGACGAAATTAATGTTATCCAGTTGATGGAAACTCAGTTTGGTAACGATTTTTATCTTTTTATGATGTCTAGCTAAAACCACAATTCTTGGGGTGTGATTATGTGATTATGAGCTGATTTAGCTTGTGGGTATTGCTGATTGTTAGTTTAAATGTTGTTTAGAAGTGATTTCAGTCAATAATGGTGGTTCAATTTAAAGAATTGTATTTACAAATGTAGTTCTACCTTCGTGTTTTTTGCTTGCTCGAGAGAGAGGTTTTAAAACCAAGATTATTGACTTTGATAGCGTTATTCGATCAAGTATGTATTTTGTAAAGCTTTAAATGATTTAACTCCTTTCTTTCATTACGTTTAGCTAGAGTATATTTTTTATCTGTTCTAGTCCTTTCATTCAGTTATTTCGGTTTGGCTATATTACACATTCGTACATTCAAATGTACTGATGTCATTCAACGTATATCATTTTATGATGCAAATACGGGTGTTCAGGATCATCAATACTCCAGCTAGCTTTAAGTGAGCCTCCTTGCATTTCGGAGGACTTCATATTTACTTTCAGTTTAGTTGTTTTGAGGCGTCGTGGGTCTTGTCTCGATACCTATCTTAAACATTAGAGGTTGCATAGATAAGTTGGTAAATTGATATTTTCTTGAATTGGAGCTTATTATTTTCTTGTTTTAATGGGTTTACAACCATGAACTTCTCTTTGCTTGTAGAACTTGATTTTTAATTAAATATCCAATTTTACCCTTTCGATTTTCAAAGTGATTTTTGGACTATTTTTCCCCAGTTCTAATCCTATCAATATGGGTATCATTGGGCTCTTTTTGATACTTGATAGTTGGGGATCATTTTGGTGATCGTGTGGTTGAGGAAGTGCCCTGATAAAGTTTCTCAAGTGAAGTTCAGCCTTCGAGGTAGGTTTGGCTATCCCAAGTTTAGACTGAGATGAGCAATTAATCTTTCTTTGGAAGTAAACTATGAAATGAGTTGTGGTATGAGTTTTAGAGATAGGTAAGTGTTGACCTTCTTGTTTAGTCTGTGTGATGCCTATTGGTGATGCTTAGCATGTGTGGAGGCTCGTGTGAATACTCTTAATTGTTGTTGATAATTTGTGATATTTGAGAAATTGCCCGAGCGAGGGGTTGTTTGGCCTATCTTTATATTTGACATTAAGATGCCTGAGTTAGGGGCTTGAGTTGATATTTGAACATCATAAAATGAAAGAAATGTTTTCTATGTGATAAAGACGGATATCAAATGGATTCCTTCCCATCCCTATCATTGGAGGACGTGTTTCATTACTTTTTGAGTTTGAGACCTTCATGCTATTCAAAATCCTTGATGAAATGATAACACCTTTATGTTGTATGTGTTTTTAAGGATTCATCCTCATTCATTATATTATGTTCATGGAAATATCATAAAGTAGAGAAATGCTATTTTTTGAGAAAGAAAATGAAACACCTTACTTTTATCTTTGACCACGAGCTACATGGAAAGTTGATGAGATTTTGAGATTGGTATATGGATTGTGAGACTCCCATAGTCCTTATCTGGAAGCTAAAGTTCGGCAAGGTATATACGATAGGTTGTGCGACGAAATTGGTTCTACCACTTCATGTCATCTCATTGCATTGCATTGGCCAGCTTTGTTGTGTTGTGTAACTTGATTAACTGTTGATATGCGTATTAATCGTAACCTTATATGTTTATCTTATTCACTTCGTACTATATAAATTGGCGGCACCGATGCCGAAATGGGATTTTTCGGCGTGCAGGTGGAAGCGTTTCATAGTTTATTTCTTAACTATGATTAGTTGCTTAATAGTAGTCAATCTAACCTACTGAGTACATTTGGCTTTTACTCACCCCATACTTCTATTATATTTTTTCTGCAGATCCTAGTAAGGGTGATCTTCGTAGCGGCTGATCAGATCTAGCAATTTCTTCTCATTCAGAGTTGTGGTGAGATCCATTTTTTTGGATCGCCATTGGTCTTCATCTATCATTTACATTCTTTAATTTCCTTTTAAATACTTTGAGAGTCTAAAAATGTATTAGATGCTCTCTATACTAATGCTACTAGATTTTGGGAACTTTTTTGTTGTTTTCTTATCGGTTGTAGCCTGACTTCCCTTTGGAAGTCTCATATTAGTTGTTTCTTTTAGCTTAAACATAATTTTTGAGGTTCTTCGGGTGTGAACCATCATGACCTCGGCTTTTGCATCGTGACAAAAACACATACATATACAGTTGGCCACACACTTACAATTACAATCAAATACTGTAACCGTGCAATTTTCAGTTAGGATGAGATATTGTATACGTGCGGATAATATATATATATAGCAAAGCAGCAAAATCTCGTTATTTATGAAAAAATATTCATCAAAAAAGACACAAACTTCATTTTGTTTCTTTTTATTTTTAAGTCTTTGCTTACAGTAAAATTCATATTGCTAGCAAATATACCTAAAATATAATATAATGCATGGAAATGATTAAAGCAAAACAGACAAGGCATAAATTGGGCTCTTTTTGGAATAAACATTTAAATGGTGAGGACAACTTCGATTTTTGACATGGTATCCTATTAATAATATAAGTAGCATAAACTAGAGCTTCAGGCCAAAATGATGCAAGCGCTAGTTCTCGGAAAGTAAGCAACAAATGACATTATTGAGGTGGTGATATTTGTGCTCAACATGACCATTTTTTATTTGGGGGGGTGGGGGTTATATGGGTAATAAAAATTGTGAATAATTCTCTTATCATGGAATATGGACATAAATTGAGTATTATTGTAATCTTTACCCCCTTCAAATTGGAAATAGAATGATGAATCAAAGACATTAAATATCGTATAATATAATTTAATAAATCTGCCAAAAGTTTTAGATGTTGAATCAAGCGACTAATGTCATTAGTATTTTTGGATGTACTAAAGACAACCACTAAATGTTGAGAATCATTGTCATGACTCGAGATTACCCCTAGTCGTGACATGGTGCTTGGAGCCTCAAATGACCCCAAGTAAACCTCGTGGACTAGCACGATTCTAAGATAAGAAACAAATATTAATAGAAGATAACTGAATGCGGAACTAAAAGAGTCTAGAAATATCAATAGACGAATATTTGAGTACACATAGTTGAACTTAAACTGAATTGTCTTAAAACTACTACTAAGATGAGTTGCTAGGACAAACCCCTAGCTAACTCGGACTGTCTGAAACTGAAAGTAAATGACTGAAAGGAGATATAAGTGTTGTCCTAAAAAAGATGAGGTGATATGACTACTCGTTTATCTTAGTTTATTTTTAAAGAGGATAAAATATATAAGCAGTAGGTATCTATAATAGTTATAGGCAGCAATTATTAGGCAGTTATCTACATCAGTTATTAGGTAGTTATCTACAGCAGTAACTATTTCTGTGTTAGGAGTTATCTTTATGTTTAGTATAAATATATGTATTAAGCAGAGATTCTGGAGGAAGAAGAAAAGTATTATATTTGTCTTTATATTTGGAGATTTGTCCACTCCATACGGACTTAGTTATTGGTTAATGCAGTGTTTAAGATTATTGCACTTCATTTAATCAGTAAAGTTTTATTTTCATCTTGGTTTCTATCAGTTTGGTATTAGAGCAAATCGATCCAATATGGTCAATACCAGATCTTCTATTTCTCAAGAAAAAACTCCCAATGTTGAATCTCTTGCCCAACAATTATCTGTCATAGCATCAAAACTAACTACTATTGATTCGTTGGCAGCAGATGTGGCTACATTGAAAGCCTAGAATGGTTGCACCCAAGAAGGGGAAACCAGTCACCAGACCCGTAATGGAGGAAAATTTGTTTGGCGAGAAGAGGAAGAAGACATGTATAGCCCAATGTGGCTAAAAAATCCTTTCCGAAGGCCACACACAAAGATGAAATTTCCTAGATTTGAAGGAGGTGATCCCAGGGGATGGATTTTGAAGGCAGAAAAATATTTCAGCTACTATCAAACTCCAGAGGAACACAAAGTTGACATCACAGCGATGTATTTGGAAGGTGATGCTCTTGATCTCTTCTCTTTGATAAATCGTGAGCGGACTTTGCTTTATTGGGAAGAGCTTGTTAAAGCATTGCAGGAAAATTATGGTACTGTGGAGTTTCAAAATCCCGACGAGCATCTTTGTAGCATTCAACAAAAAGGTTCTATACTAGAGTATCGTCAAGAATTTGCAAAATTTTCGTCTAGGGTAACAAACTGGAGAGATCATTGTCTTTTAGGGGTGTTCTTGGATGGGCTAAAAGAGGAAATTAAATATGATGTTAGGATTCACAATCCCAGAACAGTTTACGGAACCATGAGTTTGGCACTCGAATTTGAAAATAAATTAGGCCCAATTCGCAGCAATGGAGAGTCTAATTGGGCCCCAACCAGCAGATCCACTATACAAAAATCAGTGCACTCTTCTATAAACACCCATAACAATATTAACTCTTCACTTCAAAATCTACGCAACAATGCTTCTCCCAATGGATCCACTTCCCAACCTCTTCAAATGCAAACATGGGAAACTAAGAGGAGAAATCTAATGGCACAGGGACTTTGTTATCGTTGCCATGAGAAATTTACACCCAGTCATAAATGTAAATTTGCGAAATTGTCTCGCATGGAGCTTACAGGCGGAGATCAATTGGAAGATGTTGATTGGGTTAATGCAACAACTGTTGGCGACTCTCAAGAAACTGACATTGCTGAAATTTCGTTCCATGCCATTTTGGGACAGTCAGTTGGTTCTACAATGAAGCTTCAAGGTGAAATCAACCATATAAAGGTTTTAATACTTGTGGATAGTGGTTCAACACATAATTTTGTTGTTGAATCTGTTGTAGAAAAGCATAAGCTCCCAGTAATAGTTCCAACATTTGGCGTGCAAATAGGGAATGGGGCCATCATTCGCTGCAATAAAGTTTGTCGGAATCTTCAAATTCAATTGCCAGGTTTTACCATCACTCAGGATTATTATCCTTCTGCATTTGGAGGGGCTGATTTAGTTTTTGGTATCATATGGTTAGTTTCTCTCAATACTATTCAAGCTAATTGGAAGGATATGTTCATAATTTTCAATTGGAAAGAGAAACGTTACAAACTGCAAGGGATGATATCGGCTAGTTTAATGGGTTGACCGTCCCCTTGAAGAAGCTACTTGGGAGAACTATGATCTCATTTTCGCCTTGAGGACAAGGCGACTTTTCAGAGGGGATGCACTGATACAACTACTTGTTTATCTTAGTTTATTTTTAAAGAGGATAAAATATATAAGCAGTAGTTATCTATAATAGTTATAGGCAGCAATTATTAGGTAGTTATCTACATCAGTTATTAGGTTGTTATCTACAGCAGTAACTATTTCTGTGTTAGGAGTTATCTTTATGTTTAGTATAAATATATGTATTTAGTAGAGATTCTGCAGGAAAAAGCAAAGTATTATATTTGTTTTTATATTTGGAGATTTGTCCACTCCATACGGATTTAGTTATTGGTTAATGCAGTGTTTAAGATTCTTGCACTTCATTTAATCAGTAAAGTTTATTTTCATCTTGGTTTCTATCATGAGGACTCACTAACTCGGATGTTGCTCACTGTAGATAGTACTAATAATTAACTGCTAGCTGAATACTGAGTGCCAGAACCTATATTATTAAACAATACTGGCAGAAAGTATATAGTTCGTACTTTGAATATCTGAGCTGTAAGATAACACATGATAAGTGTAATAATTGAGCATGATGAATTTATAAGACATGCTGATGCAATAACCAAGTAAAATTGCATAGAACTGAGATGTACTGAATTGAAATACATAAATACATAGTCATGCAATAACTAAAAGACTGATTGTAGGAGATACTAAAATTGACATATAACCGTGTGAGGTACTACATGGAGTTTGATGTATAATCCCCTCAAAAGGGCCAAATGTAGTTTAGCATGAAAAATCAAAATACAAACAATATAATGAGATAGTGCATGAATGTAGAGCAATGGAATCAACACAAAGCTTAAAGATGCGATGAAATGCAACTTAAGGATAGAAAGAATCTCAGATTAAACATTTTAGCTAAACAAATCAATACTTAATTTGGACTCTGGAGCCGAAAATGTGTTGAAATAATTTATGATTTTGAAGATTACATAATTACAGAGATTTTAATTTAGGGTAGTTTTTGTGATAAGAAAAAAGATTCAGTATAGTCGTTTAGTAGAAAACAGGTAAGGAGAAGACACAGTATTTTGGTGGAACAACCGAACACGCTAGGTAATATGCATTTATAATACAATCACAATAACATTACAATACAGAGAATGAACATGTATTATTTATATGTATATATATAGTTAGTTAGTTATGGTTGGCACCGCCACCTACTTTAAATTAATTAATTGCATTTAATTATTTGCATTTTCAGAATATGGTCAGCCCTGCCGCCAAATTTATTACATTTGTAATTACACTTTTGTAATTGCATTACAACTTTCGCGCCAGTTTATATATATATATGACTTATTATAATAATTTTTTATTATCATATTAATCTTTTAGCCGGATATATACCTTAAAAGGGGTAAGCTATATGAATAATGTGTATCTAATCCACTCTTTGCATGTTCTATTTTATTTATAGTAAGTAATTGGTTTTAAGGCAAATAAGGAATTTTCTGAATTTAGATCTTATACTTATACAACATTAATCATGCAAAATTTTACCAAACTCTAGATACTCTTAAGCATTTGGCCCATTCAACTATAAAACATAAAATGATGAAAGATCCTAATTTTAAATATCAATTTAAGCTAATTTAAAATTACCTTACTCCTCCTTATCAGAAGGCTGAGGAGAACGGGGTAGAACAGATGTTTGGGCTTCCTTTCCCTTTCCCACTATGTTCTTTTTGAACTGTGGAGAGGCCTAGTACTCATTCAGTTCTTTCCATATATCTTCACGAATCCAGGATGGCCTCTTATCATGTTTTCGGGCCTACCAAAGCAAATCACTCAACCTACGAGAACATTTTCCGAAAAAAATTCTCGTATCTTTGCCTCATGCTTGGGAGACCATGCACATTTCATCTGCATATAATTGAATTTTTAGATTGAATAGATGTCCAATATAAGAAGTGTTCTCTTTAAACAATATATACATCACAAATATCTATGTCCTGCATCTAGATTGATTAACTTGTTTGAGACCAAGGAGTTATTAAACACTTCAAGTAGATAATTGATTCATTTTTACCTTGAAGTCATCAAACATTCTCTCTCTAATGTTCAATGGAACATCTTTCCAGTACTTCCATGGCCCGTGATAACATGAACACATTGATTCAACCATAGCCTTCGCGGACTGAATAGAAGGATAAAACCTGCATTATATTTAAAATTGTGATGATACATAAGCTATTGCAAAATGAAAATAAATGAATAGAAGGATAAAACTAGTATCTTTTTAAATAATTTTGAAACTAGCATGTTTGCTGAATGTGATATTTATTGTTTTGCAAACTATATTATTGGTTGTATTACTGAATAGAATAATGCTTTAACTGATCTTACTTCTAAATATGATAAAATCAAAATATAATAATGCCGCTAAAGTAGTCCATAATGCACTTCTCATTTTACACAAGGCTCAACTTATTAACAGAACTATTAAAAAAATTACATGAATGCTTATCCCAATCCATTGGGAATAATAATCAATCCCTGGAGTTCATCATACTTTCCAACATTTGGAGGATCTTGCCACTGTGAAGAAGTATTTGTAGGCGGTTGTGTAGCTGGTGGACGACTGTTACTTCCAAGAGACATCTAAAAATAAGAATAAGAAAAATTAGTAGATTAATCCAATGAATCGATGTCGAAGTCCGATTAACTACAACAAATAGAGCACTGATAAAAGATTAATACAACAAATATTTTTCAATGATGAAGAATCTATAAGTAGAATCAAGAGATGTTGCTGCTAAAAGAGCCTTCAAGTCGAAAACTATGAAATGGTTCTAGCCTCATTTGTTTACACTTAATGGAGGTATGAATCTTAATCATTAAAATCAACCCATTAAGTGCATTTGTTCTTAAGGTTTAAATATGAATGATTCAGACTCTGTCCATTAAGTGCATTTGTTTTCTTTCCTTTTAAACCTCTTAATGGGTCTAAACAAATCTGAACGAATTAGATCTATAATAGAATCTTAACACCGTTCAGAGGCTCGTTATTCTTCATGCCACATACTTTTCTTCTCAACCACATACCATTTTTTCTCTCCTCTTCAACTGCTAATGTGTTTTATGATATCCCATTTATGATTTTAAAGAAAACAACTTTACCTTCTGATATGTGTGAAATTAATTTAAATCTCTCTTTGCAAACTCATTGATGACTAAAATAAATAGTTTGAGCAAAAGGTTGCCTCTATATATGTAATCAATCTCATGAAAAATAAGTATTTTTTCCTACTTAGTTGTTTTAGTTGTCAACTAATCCATGTTTACGGAGTTCAAACATATGTGAATATAACAAAAAATTGTTAAAAACTTATCAGGGACCAAGAACACAGAGAATCTCTTACTTGCACACATGAAATTATAGTTGACAAAGCCAACTTTACCCTTTGAGTTATTTGGAGATTTTGATGGACATGAGCTTAATTCTTTAAAGAATTCATGTTATCTTGTTGTGGTATATTTTTATATTTATATATAAGTTTTATTTGTATTTTAGTTAATAAATTTTTTATATTAAATATTGTTTTTTCTAATATTATTTTCTATCAACAAAAATTATTTTGCTGAAATGAGATTTTATAATTTTTATTGATACAGTGTAATTTCATATGCACATAACAAACAAAATTAATCATTTGGTGTTCAGATCCATAGACTATCTGAATATTCAAATGAATACTCAAATTCGTACATCTAGATCTTAATTTACATTGTTAGACACAAATAGGTTTTGACGAGTGGCAAGTGCAATGAACGAGTTCCACAAACATGATCGCAGAAGACCAAATCCCAACTGGAAATAGAGAGGAAGAATAATGTTGAGACGGTGGAAATAATACAGTAGTCCAAGTCCCATGAGGAAAAGGAACCACTATAAGTATTCCAAGTCTCACAAGAAAAAGGAATCCTACAAGTTTTCTGAAGTAGAGTTTAAGTAGGAAGGGACTCTTGTTCTATAAATAGAACAAGATTTTCTCCAAAGAAGGTTGTGCACTTACATAGAGAGATACGAGTAAAACATAGTCTTCTTGTGATAAAGTTCAAATTGAAGTTTTGTTGAAGTGTTGCGAAGAACATAATTGAAGAATTCTATTATGTTTAGTTTGACTCTTTTGTTAAAGTTGTCGTAATTTATTTACTGTGAAATTTAGTGTTTTTGGATCTTTTAGTTGGGGGAAACTTGAAGATCTGGGAGAACATAAACCTGGGGGTTTGTGTTCTCAGTCTAGGAATTAGAGTTTATAATTCCTTAGGCTACATTGGTTTGTAATTATATATAGTTTGAAGTTTTATTGAGTTAATAAAAGTTTGTAAGTGAAACTGTTGGGCAATTACAAACGTACTTACTTTGAACTAATAAACATTCTAAGGATCAGATAACCCATACACGATCCCTAGAAGAATTACGGAGGTCATAATTCCAACAATTAGTCTCAAAGCAGGTTATCTTAATCAAGAGTCTAATAAGTCAAGGTAAGATCACTATGAATTTTGCACCTCCTCTTGGACACGGTCAAGGAAAACACATAAACAGTCCATCCTTGTTTAATGGGCAATAAATATTATTCTTAGTGAAAGGCAAGAATGGAAGACTATGAACTATGTATGAGAGTCACTCACGGACCTTTAATGCCTACAATCAAGGACAACGAAGGAAAAGACATTCCTAAAGTTAAGGCTCAATATGGAGAAGCTAACTACAAGATGCTAGGAAAGAATGACAAGGCTTAATGCATTCTCGTATGTGGACTCGGACCTTACAAGTTCAACAACATCTCTGATGTACCACTGCTAAACTAATATGGGATACACTTCTAAACGCACACAAAGGTACTACCCAAGTACAAAAGTTCAGAATCACTAGACTATGCACTGAATATGAGTCCTTCAAGATGAAAATGATAGTCACTTCAGGATATGATCACTAGATTCACTAGAGTGGTCAACGAATTAATGTCCTTAGGAAAAATATACACTACAGAGGAACATGTAGATAAGGTTCTTCGAACTCTACCTAGATCAAAATCAAAGTTACTGCAATAAGAAAGGCCAAAGACTTCACAAATATAACCTTAGATGGGAAATCTAAAAACATATGAGATGAATGTGAAAGTGCCAAAAGAAGTGAAGGTAATAAAGATAAGAGTCTTGCTCTCAAGGCAACTAATGAGAATGATTAATATGATCTAGATGATGATGATGATATAGCCTTGATAAGCAGAAATTTCAAGAAACTCTTCAAGAAAGGCATTAAATATGGAAAGAAACCTTCTCCTACCAAGGAGAATAGGACAGAAAAGGGTCAAAATGGATGATCTTATAAATGTGGTTAAACCGACCATCAAGTCAAAGACTGTCCTATGTGGAAAGTTGAGTAGAGAAAGTAAAAGGTAGAAAAAGAGAAAAGAGAACTGGGAAACAAAAGGAAAAATTATGAAAAGGAAAATAATCAGGCTATGTATGCTTGTTGGGGAACAGGTACAAATAACTTTGAGAAGTATGATGACATTGGACTTATGGCCATAGAAGATTCAGAACCTGAATCTGATTCCGACACTGAGGAAGAGAAGGTAAACACTTCTGATCTCAAAGATAAACAAGAGAAGAAATTATCCTCTTTAATGCTCACTGTCATATTACCATACAAGAACTGAACACTAACAAGAATCAGTTGGTAGTCTGAAACAAACCCGATTTCACAATACAAATACTGATATATATATATATATATATGTTTGACTAAATAACGTTAATACACAACAAAGGAAATTACAGGAAACAACAACTTAGGGAAATAAACTTGAAATCTAAAACTAGAAATCTAGAAGGGTTTCAGAAGACAGAAGAAAGAGATGAGATTATTCAGAATCACAAATAACTTTCTTATCCTTTCCTACCCACGTACTCACATTTCTATACTAATTCCATAACTAACTCTTGCCCTGCTCACGTGACTTTCTTCCAGCCCAAAGGTAACTGTCCAACCTTTTAGGTGGAATTACAATTCTAGTACTCCGATGCGGATTGCTAATGCAGAAATCATCACTCGCCGCATCCTCTTTATTATCCAAATTAACGAATGTATCAACTGATTTCACAACATTACTCCCCTCTTGAAAATCGACCTTGTCCTCAAGGTTGAAGTCATCTTTCTCGATTTATTGGAGCTGCAATGGTGTTACTTGTTGGATAGGGTCGCCCAAGCAACGCTTAAGAACTGAAACGTGAAATACAGGATGTATCTTTGCCTTGACAGGCAACTCCAATTTATATGCCACCTCTCCAATGCGCTTGATGACCTTGAAAGGACCAAAGTATTGTCGTCCAAGCTTGTGACCCCTTTTCAGCCGCACAGAAAGTTGTCGATATGGTTTCAACTTCGCAAAAACCCAGTCGCCCAATGCAAACACTAGCTCAGTACGATGTTTATCTGCCAACTTCTTCATCTTTGTTTGAGCTTTGATCAAATTCGCTTTCAACAACTCCAGAACCGCATCACGATGAATTAAGTAAGTCAACACCAATTCACTAGGTGTGCTCCCCAATATATATCAGCTTACAGTGGGAGGTTCTCGCCCATACAATGCTTGAAATAGTGTCATTCCAACAGATATTTCGTACGAAGTATTGTACCAGAATTCATCCCAAGGTAGCATTGTGACCCACTTGCTTGGATCATCAACAACATAACAACAGAGATATTGTACAAGACATATATTTAGGGCCTCAGATTGTCCATCAGTTTGTAGATGATATACAGTACTCATAGCTAATGTTGAAACCTGCAAACGATTGATTTCCTGCCAAAAATAATTGAGGAATCATGGATCACGATCACTGAAAATAGTGCAAGGAGGGCCATGAAGGCAAATTACACCCACTATGAATGTTGTTGCTACAAGTTGAGTAGAGAAAGTGGAAGGTAAGGAATGAAGTGACCATATTTGGTCAAACGATCTACAACTGTAAGGATAGTAGTCTTCCCTTTGGAACTTGGAAGGCAAGTGATAAAATCCACTGCAATATGTTCAAAGACCTGATCCCGTATAGGGAGAGGCTGCAATAACCCGGCTGGATGCAAGTTTGTGTCTTTCATCTGTTGCCATATTTGGCAGGTCATAACAAATGATTTCACATCCTTGCGCATTTGGCTCCAATAAAAATTTGAGGCCAGTCTATGATATGTCTGTGCCACAACATCATGCCCTCCGATGATTGTGGCATGGAACTAAAACAGTTACTTATGTCGGAGTTGTGCATCTGATGGAATCACCAACCTACCTTTGAAAAATAACAATCCATCCTTGAATTGGAAATCCCCATGATTCTCGACATCTGTTTGTAAAGCTTGCTGAATAGCCAATAATTCTGGATGAGATTAATTCAATGATCTCAAATCTTGTTCGAGATTAAAGGTCCTGGAAGAAATGGTCATAAGAAATGCATCTGAATTGCGAGAGAGGGCATCAACAACTGAATTTTGTTTCCCAAGTCTGTATATGATACGAAAATCATAACCTACTAATTTAGTGAGCCATTTTTGTTGCTCAGGAGTTTGGATGGTTTGATTAGTGAGGTTCTTCAAGGATTGCTGATATGTTAGTATCGTAAATCTCCTGCCAAGAAGGTATTGCCTTCATTTACTCACATCTTGTGTAATAGCAAACATCTCACGATGATATGTTGAAGCCTGTTGCATCCTTGTACTCAATTTCTGACTAAAATATGCAATAGGATGCCCTTTTTGAGACAAAATAGCACCAATTCCTTTCCCTGAAACATCAGTCTCTACTTGAAATTCCTGATTGAAATCTGTCCAGGCCAATACAGGGTGGAACCCAATTTAGAATTTAAAGTTTCAAAAGCTATTTGAGCTTCTGGTGTCCATCGAAAAACCTCCTTCTTTAGCAAATTAGTGAGTGAACTTGCTATGGAAGCATAGTGGTGCATAAACCGTCAGTAGTAACCTGCAAGGCCGAGAAACCTGCGCACTTCCTTCATTGTACGAGGTGGTGCTCATTGCTGGATGGATTCTACTTTTCCAGGGTCAACAGATAGGCCTTGAAACGAGATAATATGTCCCAGGTAATCAACTGATTCTTGTCCAAATAAGCATTTAGACTTTTTAGCCACAAACTGATGTTGATGCAATAATTGAAGAACCGAGACTAAATGTTCCAAGTGATCAGTCCAAGTAGGACTATAAATCAAAATATCATCAAAGAAAACCAGGACATATTGATGCAAGTAAGGTGTGAATATCTCGTTCATAGTTGCCTGAAATGTAGAGGGTGCATTAGTAAGGCCAAATGGCATGACGAGAAATTCATAATGTCTATCATGAGTGTGGAATGCAGTTTTAGGAACATCCTCTCGACGGACCCTAATTTGATGATAACCTGACAGCAAATTCAACTTGGAGAAATAGCGTGCACCATTCAATTCATCAAAAAACTTGTCAATGGTAGGAATTGGAAATCTATCACGAATTTTGATTGCATTTAATGCCTAATAGTCGACACAAAATCACCAGGTGCCATCTTTTTATCGAACCAATATTACGGGTGAAGAAAGTGGACTAGTAATAGCTCTGATTATCCCTTCTTTAAGCATTTCAACCACTAATTGCTCCATAACATGCTTTTAAAAATAAGGGTATCAATACGGTTTCAAATTAACTGGTCCTCCACCTGGAACTAATGAATTTTATGATCCTGACTTCGTGGAGGAGGCAAACCCAAAGGTTTCTGAAATACATCTTCATATGTTTGAGCATCACTTCTAACTCAGGCTGAGTAGTACATGAAGATTCCAAATCAGATGCCAATTCTAGATGGAAGTAGGAGTAAATTGCATCAGTAGCAGCCATTCTTCTCAAGCTATGTAATTGCACTGGTTGCACATCAATAAGTGCATCCCTTTTCCACGAGACCTTGGAACCATTTAGAGGAGTGAATTCAAATATCCTCTTTGCATAATCAGTTAGGACAGGTCCCAAAGTTGTGAGCCATGAAACTCCGAGTACTATATCAGCACCATGAAGGGCTAAAATATATAGATCTTTCTCTATATTGTTGCCGTGTATGGTTATTGGAATTTTTCTAGCCACGCCCTCACATCGTAGTCGTTGTCCACTTCCTACCACCACTGAAAACCTTGGTGTTGGTTCAGTTTTCAACTGTAGAAAGTTAACCATCCTCGCTTGAATAAAATTATGAGTACTAGCATTGTCCACATGCACCTGTACTGGAGACCCATTAACATGACCAGTAAACCGGAGAGTAGTGAAAGAATTTCCTCCAGATAGAGAATGGTATGAAATAGCAGAGTGTTCTTGAACCTCCAAGCATTGTAATTCCTCGGCTAAGGCATCATCCGATACAACTTGATGTGATAAAGTTACTTCCACCTCTGAGTCTTTAGATAACACTAGAAGTTGGGGAAGAGACTTACACTTGTGACCTGGAGAGTATTTTTCATCACAAGAATAGCAGAGACCACGTTCGCGACACATTTGTAACTCTGCAAGACTAAGGCATTTCATGGAGGGACGATTTGATGTAGTTTGGGTAACTGGAACTATCTGGTTCATAGTTGACTGCCTTGAGACTGCATATTGATGAGTGAGAGTTGGCAGAAGTGGTGGAATTTTACTGAAAGCAGGTTTAAAAGAACCACGCTAAAGTTAAATCTTTTGCTCGTATAAATGGGCTAAATGTATAGCTTCGTTTAATTTCGTGGATTCATGAATTAACAGTTTTAATATCAGGCCTCAGTCTAGAAGTAAAAAAATGGGTTAATACCTGATCTGGAAAATGCATCGTCTCATTAGACACTGCTTCGAAGCGACTCTGGTATTCAGCAACCGTAGTGGTCTACCGAAGTTTAGCAAGTCGACCCTCTGGTGCCTCCAGATCTCATTTTCAAAATTTGACCAACAGTTTCTCAGTAAAATGCTCCCAATTAACTAACTATTTATTGCCAAAAAGCCATCGGTACCATTCCAAGGCATCGCCTTCTAAGTAGAACGAGGCTAGTGTTAACTTATGATCCTCAGTGATTCCATAAATTCAAAGTAACGCTCTTCTTGGAAAACACATGATTCAAGATTCACTCCATGGAATCGCCCTAATTCAATCGAAGCCGGTTTGTGGCATAAAATAGGAGGTGTTGATGCCTGACCGCCATAAACTTCAGTAGTTTGACGTGGTCGAGGTGTTGCCGCTACAGAAGTACCATTTTGGGAACCTAGTGCCATGACGTGACCTACCACTTCTTTCAACATGATTGCATCTCAGAGATTTCACTCGAGAATGACTCTTTCACCCCCTGTATGGAGTCTACGAGGGACTTGTGTTTTGGGTCCTCATCCTTAGAGAACTTTTGAAGAAAGCACTAATGAAACAAACCCGAATTCACAATAAAAATACTGATATATATATATATATATGTATATATTATAAATAGATATGTTTTGTTGAATAACGTTAATACACAACAAAGGAAATTACAGGAAACAACAACTTAGGGAAATAAACTTGAAATCTAAAACTAGAGGTCTAGAAGGGTTTTAGAAGACAGAAGAAGGAGATGAGATTATTTAGAATCACAAATAACTTCCTTATCCTTTCCTACCCACGTTCTCACACTTCTATACTAATTCCATAACTAACTCTTGCCCTGCTCACGTGACTTTCTTCCAGCCAAAGGTAACTATCCAACCTTGTAGGTGGAATTACAATTCTAGTACTCCGACGCGGATTGCAAATGCAGAAATCATCACTCGCCGCATCCTCTTTATTATCCAAATTAACAGATGTATCAACTGGCTTCACAACAAAGTCTCTATGACTAGTGTAAAGTTTGAGTACATTATTGTTGTAAAACTCAATACTAAGTTTGAGTACATGATACCATTTTTCGTAGCGGAACTGGTAGTTGAGGAATTCATGGAAGTGGTAGTGTGGTAGGTGAGTATTTTATTTTAAAGATTTTATTATTATATTCTTCTGTTAAGTGTCTTAATCTCACGGAATTCATGGTAAAATGTAATAATATTTATTGTAATATTCTTCCGGTAGTTATTTTAATCTGAATATTTCTTTAATACTATTTATGATATATTCTAGATATAACATATCTTGGGTTCTTTGGTACATATATAAATTTTCCTTCATTAATTGTTCTAATAGTTTTATATCTTCCATATCTTCTATCCAATATTGTAAATATTCGTAATACATTTTAATCTGAATTTATTTCTAAATCGTACCATTCTATTCTTTCATTATCTAAATATAAATCTTGTAAATCTATTTCATACCATTCTTGATTTAATATATCTTCTAATTCGTAGTCATCAAATATTTTTCCCATATGATTCTTCTTAATTCAATTATCTCTATACCGTTAAGTATATATAAGATTAAAGTTTCATAGTTTTTTATCATTTCGTCATGCATATATGTAGTCATGTTTGTTGTTTATGCAGTTTTTATTTTCAATTATTCCTTCCTATCATATTCATAATTGATTAAATTCATATTAGATTATTATGAACTAGATTATCTTTATCATGTTTTCATGTCACTACTAGCATCGTACTTTAGCGGATACTTCCTTCTTATCAGCGCCTCAACTTTG
>JAJOOF010000240.1:0-47120 GCA_029582545.1 Solanum lignicaule
CCCCTTGATTATGCTTATCGCTTATGGTCATTTTAATTGCTTCCGCGACCAAGGATGTGTAATGATATGCTATGAGGCTTGTTTGGGGTTCCTTCGGGTTCCCCATTCGCCGGTCACGTCTAGGCCCTAGGCTTGGGTCGTGACATCTTTACTGGCAAAAAGTGGGCTGATTTTGTCATTCTATCAACAATCACCCAAATCGAATCATGTTGCCTGCGAGACCTTGGTAAACCGGTGATGAAATCCATATTAATCATCTCTCACTTCCATTTGGTAAGTTCTATATTCTGAGCCAAACCACTGGGACTTTGATGCTCTACTTTAACTTGTTGGCAATTAGGACACTTAGCAACAAATTCTGCAATGCCCTTCTTCATACCACTCCACCAATAAACCTCTCTCAAATCGCGATACATCTTTGTGGAACCCAGATAAATGGAATATCTGGAGCTAAGAGCTTCTTCCATGGTCCTCTCTTGGAGTTCATACACCCTTGGTACACACAACCTACCTTGATACCCAATACGCCATCTCCCCCTTGTTCAAAATCCAATATTTTTGCTTATGAACATTTGCCTTCAATTCAAGCAAAATAGGATCTTGGTCTTGCTTCTCTTTTACTTCTGACACTAATGATGATTCAGCCCCATTCATCACCACTACTCCTCCTTCTGTGGAATCCATTAGTCAGACTCCCAGGCGTGCAAGTCTATGCACATCTTTCGCTAACTCTCTCTTTTCTTCCTCAACATGGGTGGTACTACCCATAGACAACCTGCTTAAAGCATCAACAACAACATTAGCCTTACCTGGGTGATAAAGAATACTCATGTCATAATCCTTGAGTAATTCTAACCACCTCCTTTCTATGGGATTAAGCTCTTTCTGAGTGAACACATATTGAAGACTCTTGTGATCAGTGAATACATCAACATGAACCCCATACAAATAATGACGCCATATTTTCAAAGCAAACACTATAGCAGCCAACTCTAGATCATGGGTTGGGTAATTCTTCTCATGAACTTTCAATTGTCTGTAGGCATAAGCTATAACTCTGCCATTCTACATTAACACACAACCCAAACCTACTCTAGATGCATCACAATACACCACAAAGCCTTGCGTACCTTCTGGTAAGGTCAAAACTAGGGCAGTAGTCAACCTCTTTTTCAATTTCTGAAAGCTTTTCTCATAAGCTTCAGACCATTGAAATTTCATTATTTTCTGGGTTAACTTGGTCAAAGGGGATGAAATAGATGAGAACCCCTCTACGAACCTTCTATAATATCCAGTCAAACCCAAGAAACTCCTAATATCAGTTGGAGATATGGGTTTAGGGCAATTCTGCACTGCCTCTATCTTGGTATCAACTCTAATTCCCTCTCTAGACATAATGTGGCCTAAGAATGCCACAGACTCAAGCCAAAACTCACACTTAGAGAACTTAGCATACAACTCTCTATCTTTCAATGTCTGAAGAACTATTATGAGATGGTTAGCATGAATTTAATCATTCCTCGAATAGATTAGAATGTCATCAATGAAAACGATAACAAACATATCAAAATAAGGCTTGAATACTCTATTTATAAGGTCCATGAACGCTGCGGGTGCATTGGTTAAACCAAACGACATGACCAGAAACTCATAATGACCATAAAGGGTCCTGAATATTGTCTTGGGAATATCACACTCCCTTACTTTCAACTGATGGTAGCCAAATCTGAGGTCAATCTTAGAAAAACAAGAAGCACCTTGAAGCTGATAGAAAAGATAATCAATTCTCGGAAGAGGATACTTGTTCTTGATGGTAACTGTTGACACCAAATTTTGTCCCTCATCTCTTCTAATTTATTTCGTTGAGCTTCTTAGTTGCTAATAAGTCGAATACTTTATAATTCGCTATTATTTTCCATTTATCTCTATTGCTATCGTAATTATCTATATTACTTTAACTTTTATTATTTTTATGATTATCATTCTTACTATTTTAAAATTATATTTCATTTTCGACATTACTATTATTACTTTATTGTTGTCTTCTTTAAAATAGATTGTCGTTACCTTATTTCAAGTTTCTTACTTACTAAACTTTTTTACATAATATATATTATATTTGTTAGGGCAAATTACAGAAATCACATACTTTAAAGGAAAAAATACAATTTATCCCTTAAAAGTTTATAATTATAGAAATCCCTCATTTTCGCGCATCAAATTAGTGTATCAGCGCTTATATTATTGTATCTCGCGCATCAAATTAATATATCAACGCTTATATTATTGTATCTTGCGCATCAGAATAATGTATCAACGCTTATATTATTGTATCTCGCGCATGTATCATCACTTATATAGCTCTGATACATTAATCTGATGCGCGAGATACAATAATATAAGCGTTGATACATTAATCTGATGCGCGAGATATAATAATATAAGTGCTGATACATTAATCTGATGCGCGAAAATGAGGGATTTCTATAATTTTTCCTATTTGTTATAAGTTAGAAGCCCCAAATGATTTAAAAAGAAGACATGAAAAGGCCAACAAATCCAAAACCCAACAATTGGATTATTTTGGTCCAAGAAACGTTTTAGTCATTCATCCCATCTATCCATTAATCCAAATAATCAGCCAACCCATATAATTTATCAATAACCCAAAAATACCCTTCACACCTTCAACCCTAATTCAAAATTCTCAGCACAACAACTCATTCCCATGCCTCCTTCCATTTTCAGCAAAAGAAAAGCTTATCAACCATGCACAGAAGTTGTCGTTTCTCTTCTCATGCTTGGTTTTTGTCTCTATTTTCGTTCGTCTGTCTCAATCACGTGAAGGACGCATCCATCCAAAAACTCAACGTTTGATTTCAAACGACTCTCTTTGACCATGAATTCAAAAATCAAAGATGAAATCCTGCCCAAATGAAAACCAAAATCGTAAAGCCTATTCTATAAATACTTGCTTCTGTTAGCCTTTGAAGGGGGGGGGGGGAGTTTTTGGCTTTGAAAAAGAAGAGTTTTGGCTTGCAAAATAAATCACGAAAAGACTTGAACACTTGAAAGAACACCATCCTTTTACATTTCAATAACTCCTACTTTACCTTCTATTTTGTTCGACTTTGTTGGGGGAACGAGTGTAGATTCTGGACCGGCGTCCTAGTTCACTGCCCCACAAACGGTTAGTTTCTCTCAAACTTTAATCTATCATATTTTCTCTTGTTGTCAATGTGATATGAATACTTGGTTTTAAGTAAGAAATCATGGTTCAAGGACTATCTCTTGTTACAAATATTTTGTTCTAATGATAGATATATTCTGCCTCTGTAAATACATGTTTATTGAAGTTCATTTTACTTGTCTCTGCTTGAGCATGTTAAACATTAGTTAATAATGTTATTTAGAGGCTCCTAATAGTGTTATGACCATATCAAAATATACGTCACTTCAAATGACTAAAAACTGATTTTAAGGTTAAAAGTATATTTTGTCCATAACTTGTCTAGTAGAGTAATGTAAAATATGATTATTTCTGTATATTTGTCTTAACATTATGAAAGCAAGAAGCAACATTTGTTATGTATTTACATTAGAATGAAACATGTTTACCCTAACACTAATATGCAAATTTGTATGTTTTCGATATTTCATGAAATGATGCTATTTAAAAATCTCTCTATACTTGTGTTGATATATCTTATTGTTTCAAGTTCAGTGCACTGCCTTTTAAAATCTGTTTGATAGTGATAATTTCTCTAGATTTGAATTTGTTATTTGAAATTCTATTTTGTGTTGTTTGCCATCTTATGGGTTACATTCTAATGTATTTATTTTGCATCTTCATATTAAAATCTGCTTTCTTTTACTAATTGTCATCTCCTTTTCTTTGTTTGGCATGTACACATCGGAGCCAAAGAGTTTCATTTTGAGACTCAACACTTTGCTTGTGGAATCTACATATCATTTACCCACCTATATGCTTGGAATTTGCATGTCATCTACTCGTCTCGACTTTCATTGCCTAAGCGTGAATCACTGAATATCACTATCTCTCGTGGAAGCCAAAAATGGCTTTTACTTCTTTATATTGATTCTATTTACTCCTTAGTGTGATTAAGATGTCTTGTATGATTAATTGTTTATGTCTGTTTATTGTGTGTGATTGACTCTTAAGAAATAGGTTATCACGGTTAAGCTCTATATATTTGTTTTCAGCTAATAATAGGTTGTTACTTTTTCACATGGGTATAAATTTTTGGAATTTGGTTAAGGTGCCTTTTTCATAAAAAATGAACTTGTTTTTTTTAAAGTAACTTTTCTTTTAAAACAAAATGTAATCTTCCTTTGGATACAAATGAGTTTGCACGGCTGCTTCAACCAAGAATAAAACAAATGTTTTCAAAAACATTTAATTGCAATTTGTCTTTAACAAGAAGGAATTTTTATAAAAAAAATATATTTTTTAAGTACCATTATTGAAATTATTTGACATTTAACATTTAAATTGTAATTTTTACTTTCTTACACTTAGCCTAATTAATTAATCAAGTTCGGTCGGTTAATCATTTTTAATGGATCTTAAAGGATGCCTAACCCTTTCCCTTTAGATTAGTTGAACCCTTAACTAGAATCTCGTAAATGAAGTTTAACTTTAGACAAGATTTTAATCAATTTAGGTGCCCTAATTCACCGTAATAATTAGGTGTCGACTTCTTAAATTAGTTATTAATTTGAAAATGACCAAAATGTTGTACACTATTTTGACCTGATTAAAATAGGGTATAACAGTAACCTTGTTCAATTGACGATAATCTATACACATCCTAAGGGAACCTTCTTTCTTTCTCACAAATAAGACCGGAGCGCCCCAAGGTGAGACACTTGGTCGAATAAAGCCCTTATCAAGTAGATCTTTCAACTGTTCCTTAAGCTCTTTCAACTCTGTTGGTGCCATTCTATATGGCGGAATAGAGATAGGACGAGTATCGAGAAGAATGTCTATGCCGAAGTCTATTTCTCTCTTAGGAGGGACTCTGGGTAGATTATCTGGAAAGACTTCTGGAAACTCTTTTACTGTAGGAACTGACTGAATGGGAGGTATCTCAACACTAGAGTCATTATCTCGGACTAAGTGATAGACACAACACTTGGAAACTAACTTTCTTGCCTTAAGGTATGAAATAAAACAACCCTTAGGAACTGCTGAACTACTTTTCCACTCTAAGACTGGCTCATTAGGAATATGGAACTTAACAACTCGTGTTCTACAATCAATGGATACATAACAGGCATGAAGCCAGTCTATACCTAGAATGACATCGAAGTCTACCATGTCTAACTCAATTAAATAATCCATGGTATCCTTGTGATTGATGTAAATGACAGAATCACGATATACTCGCTCAGCTAGAATATACTCCCCAACAGGTGTAGAAACACAAAAGGGTTCACAGAGTTTCTCAGGAATAATATCAAACTTATTTGCAACATAAGGGGTTACAAAAGATAAACTTGCTCCTGGGTCTAGCAAAGCATAAACATCAAAAGTAAAGACTTTGATCATACTAGTGACAAAACCTGGAGAGTTCTCTTGCTCTTGGCCACTAGTGATCGCATAAAGGCGGTTTGCTCCTCTGCCCGTACCGAAAGTAGCTCCTCTAGGTGCAGCCCTATTTGGTGGAGCAACTGATGAAGATTGGGCTCTATTGCCCTGATTTCCACTACCTTGCCTGTTCTTAGAGAAATCTCTCATGAAGTGACCCTCTTGTCCACACTTGAAATAACCTGACTGGCCATCACGACACTTACCTGGGTGGGTTCTACCACACTTAGCACATGCAGGAGCCCAGTTAACTCCTTTTGCCACACTACCCTGACATTATGCAGGTCTAGCTCTAAAGTTCTGCGAATTCTGACCATTATACTCACCTTTGTTTCTTGGTACAAGTGCACTAGCAGATGATGTAGCAAGTCTCTTTTGGTTTTGCTGAAAGGACGAACGGTTCACATTACTTTTCTGCTGCCCAGATTCACTCCCTGTCTTAGCCTTCTTGTTTCTTAACTCTTCCCTATCCCTCAACTCTTTTTCCTCAACCAGCTTCACATAATTGATCAGCCTCGCTATATCCATGTCCCCAATTAGCATAGCTGCCCTGCCCTTTTTGCTTGACAAATGGGACAACCCAGCAACAAAAAGACTCATTCTACTCCTCATATCTACAACCTTCTCCGGAGCATAACAGGATAGTTGGGTGAACTTCAACCCATACTCATGAACACTTAGTGATTCTTGCTTTAGGGTAAGAAATTCTCGTACTTCAGCCTCTTTCAGCTCTTGGGGGAAGAAACGCCCCAAGAAGGCCTCCTCAAAACAAGCCTAACTCGTAGGTAGTGCATCCTCAGCTCGGTTCTTCTTCCATTGATCAAACCAAGTCCTAGCAACATCCTTCAATTGATATGTAGCTAGTTCTACTCGCTCAACATCGGTAACGTGCATAACATCAAATACCCTCTTCAGCTCCTCAATAAAGTTCTCTGGATCCTCAGTAGTGCTCGAACCAGTAAAGCTTAGAGGGTTCATCCTCAAGAACTCACAAATTCTCGAAGTATCAGCCTCTTCTTGTCGAGCCCCTCTTTGTTGCCCGACCTGATTAGTCACATCTTGACTTAGCATCCTTATTGCTTCTCTGAACTCAACATTAGTGTCTTCCCCTTGAGGTTGCACTTTAGGTGCATTTGGTAACTCTTGCTACTCAATATTACACCTAGCAGGATGACCTCTGATAGCTTTTCATGGAGGCATGCTTAACTGAAAAACACGTGCAAGAATTAGAAGGAAACTTTTTAGAGATCAAACTCTAATTCACAAAACGAGTGTGAAAGAAGTGAGGTAGTTTCCTAAGTGTCGCAGCCTCCTAATTATAGATGTGGCGCGCTTCACACCGATAACTAGGACTCTACAAACATGGCTTCATAGACTTCCTAGGACTCTTGAACTCTATGCTCTGATACCAAGTTTGTCACAACCCGAGCCTACACCCTAGGCGGGACTGGCACTCGAGAACCATTGCTGGCCCCAAGTGAACCCTTGGCCTGGCTTACTTACTCAACGAAAGACTTAAACATAAGAAATATAGCTCATGCATAACTTAAGCAATAATGTCTTAGCCAAAATGGAAACTCAAGTCTTAAACGTATACATCTGAAATGAATTAGACTAAAGAACTATAACTATCTATCTATGAAGCCTTTAAAACAAAGAGGGCTGTCGGGACAAGACCCCTGATCATCCTAACAATGAAATACTGAAAGCGAAGTAAAAGGAGTCCTCCGGAATACAAGAAGGCTCACTAACTGACTCTGAGTGCTCAACAGGATCAACGAGGCGCTGGGTGATAATCCTAGTTACCTGTGTTTGCATCATAAAAAGATGCAGGCCAACTGACATTAGTACATTGAATGTACGAGTATGGGAGTTGGAATGCTAAACACAACATAGGCTTGAAAAGAATGTGAAAGGAACACTTACCTTGGCTTTACTCAACTCCTGAATAACTTAACTGAATGTAAAGCAATAAAGCATATGCAATATATAGAAAGCTTATAAAACAGTGGAAAACAACTTAGTTCGTTAAAGAAAATGCAATAACAAACTCAACTTTACTCATATAATAAAGTAATATAGTTTATGTGGGAGATTCTCTAACCGACAACCATAACTACGAGCTTAAGTGGTGATACAATGTCTTGCCCACGCTGCCAGAATTGTCCTATACTTTGCCGTCATATAGAACGCCTTAACTAAGTAGATCCACTAGTCTATGCTAAAAAGAACTTAAGGAGTCATCTAAAAAGTATGATCCTTTACTACCCATGATGGCTACATGGTTTATGGAGACTTGAGTGAATATGAATTCACATCCCCATATCGGTTCTCAATACTACCCCCAAAATATACTTAGCTCATATGTTTTAAAACAAAACTTCTTTCTTTGGTTTGACATAATTACTCAAAACTTTAGCTTAAAAAATCTCTTGAAAATCGGTGTTTCCCTTTCTTGTTCAAATGTGAAAACATTTTAAACTCTTGGGAATACTTAGTTTCCTTATAGCTTTTGGAGAAATGAACTCAACTCTTTACTCTTTGCTTAACTCGAAACCTAAATCTTAAAATAAAGTTAAAACGTTTGTGAAAGACTGTTGAAAACTTTATAAACTTCTCTTGACCTGCTTCATAACTTCTAGACTTGACTCTTAACTTTCCTTGAATTGAATTATGGATTCAAGGTTCATGATCTCATGTTTATGGATGATTTCATGATGTTTCGACGTACCTTAGAGTGTTGGAATCAACTAGAAAACATTGGAACGTTGCTAAGGAATTAGTACGGAAATATGGGGGGAAGAATGGGAAGACTTGGTGTCCCTGGCACTCTGAGAGGCACGTGGTGCCAGCCTTTGAAATTCAGAGACCAAGCTGGGGCGTTCTGGCTGGCACAGCACCCTAGGGCCCAACATTCAGAGACTATTTTAGGGTGCGCTGAGAGGCGCGGCGCCTCAGCCCCTTCCCTAGAAAATCCCAAATTTTCTTATTCGTTTTTCAACTCTAAACCCTCTAATTTCACTTGGTTCTTTCCCTAAACACTTAGAATCAACTATACTATCAAAATACATCAGATTCTACTCGAAATCACAACTAAAATCATGAATCAAACTCAATAACTTCAACAACAAGAACCCACAAGATTTCAATCGAATTATCATAAAAAACTCATAGGATTTACTTTCAAAACTATATAACTTTGCTGAATTGAATCATGATTGGTGCGTGGGTGAACTAACCCAACGCTATGTGATCTCACATGAATCCTTGGTGAAATCCGCAATCAAAATCGAATGTTTTTGACGATTCTTGATTTTCCTTCTCCTTTCTCCTCTTTTCTCTTTTCTCCAAGCCCTAGCGTGAACTTCAACTTTTCTAAATTGACTAAAATCTAATTTTACCCAAATTAAACTCCTAAAAATGAATCAAAACAATTGGGTAAGGAAAAGACTAAAATACCCTTCCAAAATCCGGATTAGACTTTCCTTATCTAAACAACCCAACTTCCAAAGGGCATATCTCACACATACGAACTCGAAATCGCGCAAACTTAGCGGAGTTGGAAATATAATTCAACGATCTTTCCTACGTTGTTGTGGAAACACACCTAACTCATCTTGAGCTAGGAGTTATGGCCATTTGACGTTGATCCAAAATTCATTCTTAACTTAAGTTAAACAAATTTCTAGATTTTCATTATTTTCTAAAATCACTATTTCCAATTCTTGACCTCTTCCTAGTTATTTCAATTTGCAAGATGTTACAGCCTGCCTTGTCTCTATCATTGCTTGAAATTTACTCAACTTGGGAATGATTATTGGCTAAGAGATGGCTATGAGGGCTAGGCAGCGTGATGGGTCCACAAATTGGACTCATTTAGGGCTATATTTTAATAGAAATTGTGTCATCAAATGCTTATTTTACCTCAATATCTGATGAAAACCCTTAAGTTTCAGGTATTTTATGTTTGAAGGAAAGCATGGACACTACATCGCAAAAAGGAACGAAAAGGCTGAGAAAAATAAAGAAATGAAGGCCTGAGGATTGCCGAGTCCACTTGGCGAATCGCCGAAGGGTTTTACTTCACCTTTTATTCCAGTGTGCTGAGCCCTGAAGGAAAGGATCAAGTCGACGGAGATAGGGAGCAGTTGGTGCATCACTGAGAAGTTCCGCGAAGCAGTACCATGCTGCCCAATGACCCAGAGCACACGATGCTGAAGGCTAGTGCAAGGCGGAGATGAACTACCCTAAAGGGTGAATCGTCGAGTTGATCGGCAATTCCGACTAACGACACCGATTGATCCGCTGCAATACAAATCTATGAAAACTATAAATACTAGTTAGAGTGGTAGTTTTAAGTGTGGAACAATTATTATAATTTTCATATAGAATAATAATTTGTAGTATTTTTGGTTTGAGTTTGAGAGGGTTTTGAATATTTGAAGAAAAAACAAGGTTTCATCTCCAAGGATTTGGACTTGGGTCTCTTGGATTCTTCATTCTTGGCCTGTAACAAGACTTAAATCTTCATACACATTTGAATGCAAGCTCATTTTGGTATAAATTTCTATCTCTTGATATGTGGCTAAAAACCCCAATTCTTGGGGTGTGATTTAGTGAATATGGGTTAAGATAATTGTTGGGTCTTGCTTGCTGATAGTTTAATCGTAGTTTAATTGTGATTTTGTTTAGTGGTTGTGGATGAATTTAATGAATTTGTAGTTGCAACTACAAGTTTATTTATGTGTTTTTGGCTTGCTCAAGAGATAGGTCGTAAAACTAAGACCACTAGATTAATGGACAGTGTGAGTGGGTCGACATGAGGTTCAGCTCGAGAGAGTGAACCCTAGTCCCATGTCCACATACTTAGCTCGAGAAAGTGAGTGGGTTAAGGAGTAGGCTGGTCTTCATGCGGTAAGTGGGTGTCCGAGAGGAACGCATTTGAAACGGGGTAAGTTGCTCGAGAGAGAGCTTATTCCCCTTAAAGTCTAGCCTAGTCACAATTACTCTATGAATTTTCTGTCGAAAGCATGTACCCAATAATCTAGCTTAACCCGTATTCCCATCACATCCCAAGGATCTCCTCTCATTACTTAGAAACCTTTGTTATTTTGTTGTTTTTACCTTGTGACAAAACCCCCCATTGTTAATTGACACTCTTGTGTCCCTGTAATTTACAATGTTTTTAATCGTTAATGTCTTTAGCTACAACTAGTTAGAACTAAATTTTATTTTTCTATTAATTCTCAAAAACACTCTCTTGGGAACGATCCCAACCCTTGGTTGGGTTACTAAACTATTGTACGATCGTAGACACTTGCATCAGAAGTTGTCTTGATTACGCAAACATCACATCGTCAGACTTCGGTCCTATTCCCGGTGTTGATCACCGAATTATGCATACGAGCCTAGGTGTCTCGCGATGAAAAGAAGAATGTATAAGTGACTCCCACCTCCTGCATTGATATTTGGTGGATCGAGGCTGAGTATATTTAAGATGAGGTTGAGAAGAAGAAGACAGTTCCGATGGATTCTTCCCTGGCCATGGACATTGAGACTTTACCTGCAAAGGTAATATTGCCTACTCCGGTCTCTGGGCCTTCAGGTGTCTCTAGTGGTGCTCCTTCCTTGACTTCGAGCTCTTCTACCGCTGCCTTGCCCCCTAGGTCTGCTATTGGTGCTGATGTTTACAGACCTCCACTCACCCAGGCTGCGATACTATAGATGGAGTAACTAGCCCAATCTGCTGATAGGCGTGCCTCCAGGCTTGAGGCCACAGTCCCTGGGATGATTGAGGGGGCCCTTACTGCTGCTGTGACACCCCTTAGTGTGTCTATTGATGCCCTTGCGACAAGGATATCGGTGTATGAGCGAGGCCAGGAGGCCACTGATGAGGTGACGACCTTAAAGGCCGCAATTGCTGAGTTGAGGAAGGACGTGGTCTAGCTGAAGTCCATAGACATATCTATGAGCTTTGGGTCAGTAGAGATTCCCGACATGCCTGTTGATGATGATGTGCCTCCGGCTACCACCAAAGATGAGGTTCGAGCTGAGGAGGTGGATGTTGCTGAGTCCGAGGCTGAGACTGATGAGGAGCAGCTCGGTATCCATGAGATGCCTACATATGAGGGCTTTACAGAGGTTGAGGAGGCCATGGTACAATCAGCCGTGCAAATTTCATTAGCAGATACATCCATGGCAGGCTCTAACGAAGCCAGTGTTGCTGTTACATCGGGCACTGATGCCCAGGATCAGAGTGCTACACCGGCCATTGATGCCCCGACAGATGGAGCGACTGTGTAGACAAGACCTTTCTTTACCTGTGTCATTTTTATTGACTCTTTATTATTTTGTTGCATTTGAGGACAACTGCCTTTTTATTTGTGGTGGGGTGAGGTATTTCCATATACCTACCTCTTGTGACTATATTTTGTATATATTAGGTTTTTGTGTCTCAAATTGTGTTTTGGTTTCTATCTTGTGGATGTTTGAACTTGTGGCTCTTTATTACGAATGAAAATGGTTTTCGACAAGTCCAAATTTTTTTGCCACCTCTTGTTGTGTGTGAATGTGGTTGTTCTTGTGCAAATTTGAGTATCGGACATGATCAATGTCGATGATTTGAATAGTGCTCTTAATCAAACAAAAATGAATGCGTGGCTACAATGAGGCCAAATGAAGTTGCATAGATAATGTGTAACTTTTTGCATGTCGTTGTGACTAGCCGGTTATCGAATGGAGTCTCTTGTGATGAACATTGCACACTAGCGAAAGTGTAGAGTCTCGTTTGATATTGGTGCCAATGCCTTGTATGATAAGCTTACAGTGAACCGTGTGTGATGACACCTAGAATTTTCTTCGTTGGTCCGGTTGACTAAGTGATACAAGCACTTGAAACGATCTTAGGCAACAATTTTATTGAGTGAAACAATTTGACAATACCTCTTTTGTGGCCAACCTTGTGAGTTGTGTGAACCTTGCTTGATCCCTTTGAGCCTTACCCTTTTCTTGGAAGAAACTTGATGCAATTTTGACCCCTCTTTATCCCTTCACCCATAACTCTCATGAAATGTGGTTTGTTTGAATAGCCAACTTAGGCCAAAAGCCTAAGTTGGGGGTGTGAAAAGAGAAGGTAAATCAAGAAGTGTGAAGAAGTCCCCCTTTGATCCATGGTTTTGAAAAAGACGGAACCCCTCCATATAAAAAAAAGAAGAGAAAGAAAAGAAGAAAGAAAAATAAAAAGAATGAAAAAGTTGTGAAATAAAGTTTTGAAAGTGCAAAAGAAATGGGGTGTTCGATATTCAATTGGAAGTTGAATAATGGGGTAAATTTTGAGCATGAGTAAAACTGCTGAAGAAAAGTGATGTTAGACCACATTTCATGAGGGTAGCAGTCACTGAGCCTAAATGACCATACCTTTACACTCAGCCTCGTTACAAACCTTGAAAAGACCTTTGTGATCTTGATGAGTTGAAACGAGTGTTGATTGGAAGATAAGGGCAAACATATAGGTGAAGTCATGCATGTGAGCATCTTTGTGAGTGTGAGAGTCGTGTGATTCCGGAACTACGAATTATTGAAGAATAGTATGTGAAAATGAAATCATCTTTGTTGTGATGGCATTTGAGTACATTTGTTGAGCTTGAACTTGCATTTGAAGCTAGTATTGTGAACTTGAGAATATTTGATAATGGTGAGTCACAATTTGAATCTTGAGTGCACAATTGATCCTTGCATGAATAAGTTGAGTCTAGTTGTGTGTATTCATGATTGAGTCTTATGTAGCACTGTTTGAAACATCCCTTTTTAACTGTTGAACTTGAGTTTTACTTGAGGACAAACAAAAGTTTAAGTCGGGGGTGTTGATGAATCCGGGATTTGGACTTATTTAGGGTTTTGTTTCATGGATTTAGTGTCCTCAAATGCTTATTTTGTGCCAATAACTGATGTTAAATCTTTGATTTTCAAGAATATTGATTGAGGAACAAAGCAAAGACGCTAACAGGCAAAAAGGAACAAAAAAAGCTGAAGAAATGAAGATGGGTGAGCATGAGGATCGCCAAGAGCACTCGGCATGTCGCCGAGTGGCACCTCTGACCGCCTAAAGTTCCAGTGTACCAAGCCCTGAGGGAAGAAACCAAGTCGGCCAAAGAAAGGAGTAGTCGGCGGATCATCGAGTAGTTCCGCGATGCAGTTCTAGATTGCCCAAAGTTACAGACCTTGAGGATGTTGAATGTCAAGGCAGAAGGGCGATGGAAGTGACCAAAGGGCGGCTCGCTGAGTGGTTCGGCAAGCCCGACTTATTTCGCCGAGTGAATCTTTGCAACACATTTTTGACGACTATAAATACATTTTTGAACATTTAGTTTAGTATCTTTTACTCTTTAGAACAATCTATTATTTAATTTTGAGCATTTAGAGACATTTTTTCTCTAGTTTTCCTTATCTTTGAGGGATTGAAGAAATTCACTTTTGAGAAATTGGAAGTGGGTCTTTGAAGTTCATCAAATTGGAGCATTGTAAGGACAAAATCAATCTTACCTAGTTGATGGATAATCAATTTTGGTAACGGTTTTTATCTTTTTATGATGTCTAGCTAAAAACCCAATTCTTGGGGTGTGATCATGTGATTATGGGCTAATCTAGTTTATGGGTATTGATAATTGTTAGTTTAAATGCTATTTAAAAGTGAGTTTAATCGTTAATTGTGGTTTAATTTAAGAATAGTAGAACTAAAATTATTGATTAATGGTTTGTGGGTATTGGGTTGAACTGGGTTCAGCTAGAGAGAGTGAATCCTAAACCCAATCCCACACATTCAGCTCGAGAGAGTAATTGGATTATGGTGTGGGTTGATCTTATTTTGCATGCTTGTTGATGTTCGAGAGAAATCACTTGATTCGGGATAAATTGTTCGAGAGAAAATTTACCTCCACTATAGCCTAGACTATTCACTAATATCTAGCTATTTATTAATAGTTGCAATTACCATATGTCTATATTCTCCTATAATCGATCACATCCCAAGAACCTGTCTCATTATTGTTAATTCGTATTGTTTGTGACTGCCGTTCGTAGTTGATAATCAAAACCAAAATCGCCATTTGACATTCATGTCATCCCTTAATTTGAATGATGTCTTTATTCGATAATTTTTATTCCTATGACTGATTTTACAACGTTCATACTTCCCAAGTGAATCTGAAACACGTACCGCTCCTTGTGGGATTCGACCCCAACTCATTTAGTTTGGTTTTATATTGATTTATGATCGTTGAACACCTAGAATTGGATGATGTGTGCTTGAAACGTTAAATCTAATACTAGAAATGAAACTACAAGTGAAACTTCCATCCTCGAATCATGAGGACTCACCACAAGCTAGGAGAATAGTCGAATCCAAGCTTTAGTCTAATGATGATTGCCTTAAGAACCGGACCCTACACTTGGGAAAAGTATAGGAAAAGTAGTTGTTAGTACAAAAATGCACTAAGTATGATAGTCATGCATAAAACCTTGAAAACATGCTGAAAGGACATTTTTGTTGAAAACGTGCACTTTATCAACTTTAAGGATCATCATGAAGATTAGTGTAAAAACATAAGTCATAAGCATAGTCAATATATAGATCATCATAATAGAATGGAAACATACCATAAGTACCCTCAAAGCATACTTGTGCAATGCATGAATAAGACCCCATAAATCCCACCCATTCTAAGTAAAGGTTCTTGAGTATCCATAGTTCATAATTCATATTCTTGTTCATAATGTTGTTGTGCGAAAATAAGCCTTAACTGACATAGACCATATGAGCTAAACATGGAATCCGGTGACTCCCACACCGAAAAGGGTTGTTCTACTTGCCTAAGGTAGAACCATACTATTAGCTTAAGTGGATCACTAGCTAGTAACCTATGAGGGTACATAGTTTATGGGATAAGGGGATTGCTACTAGAAACCCGACCTCTACTAACATGAGGGCTTCCATCCCAAGAGATTGCTTTAAGAAACCCGACCTCTGCTATCGTGAGGGCTCCCATCTCATATCAATATCCACTCGGTGCTAAGCAATAATTCCCACGGAGTTCATATTAAGTCTTGACTCAAGTTCATATTCATGGAAGAATGTCTTGATACTCAATCCAACATAATCCATAAGATAGCTCATAGATTCTATAGGTGAGAATAGCCTTTCACCCTTAGAATCATCATATTGTGAGAAACAAATTATCAATCATATCATATTCATAGATAGGTGTGTAAATGAGAATAACCTTTCAACAACACACAACAAAATCATAATCATAATCACTTTACGCTCAAAGTGTTCATAAAGCATATACATAAATCTCATAATCATACTTAATTCTCATACCTTGCCCTGTAAGGATCATCGATCTTATTCAATCAACACATCTAGAATTCACTACATTAGAGATGGATATAATCATAATTCAAGTAGTTCAATTACTATATGCATAATTCTATAATATTCTCCTTGCATTAATCAATACCGACACTTTGAGATCCAAATTGGGAAAATATGGGAATTCATGGATTCTTGGGGAATTCAACATAAAACCATATAAAATCATCAATTTATCCATAATAAAATATAATTCAATCATTAAAAATGAATTTGAAAGGAATCTATGAGATGGAAGTCAAACCCTAACTTTTGGGGTTTCTAACTTTGAAATTGGGGTTTTTGAAGGGGTTTAAAATACTTATATAGTTAATCTAATTTATAGTAAAACGACATCACTTAGTATTAATTACAATAAAAAAACCCCAAAGTACCCCTCAACTAACTCACCAAACCTGTTTCCAGGTCACCACCCACGACCCCTCACAAACAGACTGTGGTTGGACCCACGGTCCGTCCTGGTGAAGTGTGGGTCAGGGTTCAGAGAGCCTTATTTGCAGGCTTAACCTACGACCCCTCACTCACGAGGCGTGTGTCCCCTCTGTGGGTGACTGCCCAGGTAGTTTCTAAGGGGTCCTCCTCAAGGACCCATTATTTGTCCTTGGGGGATCGTACCTTGATGTTCTGATACGAAAACATTTATTTTAAGGTACGGGGAGATACATTCACAACTCTAACCATAACGTCAAGATATAGTTTAGCCTACTAGTTTCCGGGGTGTTACAATATCTCCGCCTTGGGAACATTTGTCCTCGAATGATGATCTAGACACCTTACGGAATTAAAGACTCAAGACTAGCAGCCCATCATGCATGTAACATCAAAATAATGCACAATTCAAAGGAGGAAGCTTCAACTCCAACTCAAACATAATTCAATGCATCACAAGGAAGTAGCAACTACATCTATTAACCCATTATGCATGAAAACTCAACATTTCTCATATTTATAAGAGGAACTACCTTCTCCAAACTAAAAGCATGCTCAACACAAGTTCATAGAGCCTTTATGCCATTCAAAAACATTACTCAAGTATGTTCAACAACTCATCTCATGAAGCATATAGGCAATTCTTACTCAATTACAACAACATGAGGAAATCAATCATAAAAACTCATTTTCTTACTTAACAATAATTTCTCAAGAACATGCATAACATAAGGAAATCATGGAAAACTCAAATAACACACATGACTCCCAAAATGAGGAAACTCAAGAGGAACTACTTACCTCAATCTAGGGTAGGAGTAGAAGGAAAAAGATGAGGATAGCGGGACTTCATATCGGCCTCGGCCTCCCAAGTAGCACCCTCAACTAGATGGTTCCTCTACAAAATCTTCACGGAAGCTAGCTATTTCCTTGTTTCTCAACCTTTTAACTTGCCGATCTAGGATCTCTACCGGAACCTCTTTAAATGAAAGACTTTCGTCAACTCCCAACCCTTCTAGGGGAATAATGGATGTCGGATCTCCAATACACTTCTTAAGCATAGACACATGAAACACTTGATGCACCGGAGCCAACTCATTTGGCAAATCCAACTCATAGGCAACTTTCCCAACACGTTTCAAAATTTGGTATGGGCCCACATACCGGGGACTAAGTTTTCCCTTCTTGCCAAACCTCATCACACCTTTAATAGGTGAGACTTTTAGATAGACCCAATCGTTAACCTCAAATTCTAGGTCCCTTCTTCTCACATCGGCATAAGACTTTTGCCGAATTTGGGTCGTCCTCAACCTCTCTCTTATGAGTCAGACTTTCTCAATAGCTTTATAAACCAATTAGGGACCAATTAGAGCAATTTCACCTACTTCAAACCAACTAACTGGAGACCTACATCTCCTACCATACAAGGCTTCAAAGGGAGCCATACCGATACTTGAGTGATTGCTATTATTGTTAAACACGATACGACAATGACCCACTTAACAAAAATCAATCAATCAATCAAGATTATATAATTAATTCAACAAAATTATGAGTATGCATTGAAAACTACTAAAAATTAAGTGTAGGCGGTCACAATCAAGTGTAGTTTTAACACTCAACTACACTTCATCAGATTCTAAGTTTAGGCGGTCGCAATCAAGTATAAACCCAACGAAGAGTTGAGGTCGATCCCACAAGGAGTGATACAGTAAATAATTCAATTACAAAGTGAAATGAGTGTTCTAATCGATTGTAGAAGTAGACATTTTTTAAACAATTAAAGTAAATGGCAGTGGTTTGACAATTAATGTCAATTAGGAGGATTAGAATGATCAATTAACAACTAAGAACACACGGGGGTAATCAAGTAGTGAGGCATCCTTAGGGATGTGATCGATTGAACACCAATTTCGCTATATGGGTGATTAATATCTACTAAAAGTCATTGAATCTTAGTGGGTAGGCTAAGCTTTAGGTGTAATAGCCATTTCTCAATCATCTATCACGAGCGAGTTCTCTCGAACCTCGACAAGCATAGCAAAGATAAACAACCCAATACCTCAATTAATCTACTCTTTCAAACTAGATTGATAGAATTGAGTTTAGACCCACTTTCTCAAGCTAAGTTCACAATAACTCAATCACTACAATCATCAATTAATAGTTTTAACTCTAAAACCTCTTTCTCAAGTAAACTTAGAATACTATCTAGAATTGCATTTGCAACTACAATTCATCAATTAAAACTCAACTACTAATTGAACCCACTTCAAATCTACAATTAAATCAGTAAATACTAACACCCATAAGCTAATTTAAGCATTCAATCACATAATCACACCCCAAAGAATGGGGGTTTTAGCTACACATAGTAAAGAGCAAGAAATAATTACCAACTAAGTTTTCCATTAGCTTGGGTAACAATATACAAGTCTTCCAAGTGCTTCAATTAACTTCCAAAACAACTAAACCCTCAAAATCTACTCAAAAACTTAAAGAATAGCGTTGGTGAGAAAAAAACCCAATGCAGGAACTCTCACAAAATCAAAACTATCGCCCATAAACTTCAGAACTCTCCAACTTTCTTTTTAAAATCATATTTTTACTTTTCCAGATTTTTAGCTTTGGAGCCACTCGGTGAAATTAGTCGAGCCTCACCGACCAATTCGGCGATTCACCGAGTGCTCCCCTCCATCGCCTTCTTGGCTTGACTTTTCCACACTTTCATTCTGTGACTTTAGGCGATCACAACTTCCTTCACGATCCAGTCAACGGTTCGCCGATTCAGCTTTTCAATTGTCGAGTTGTCTTTGTCCAAGGGCTGGCCTGCTGGAAATTTTGGCGAGCTGAAGAGCCACTCGGCGAGTTGCTGAGTGGCTTTGGTGATCATCAGTCTTCCTTTTCTTCAGCTTTTTTTCTCTTTTTTTCCCGATAATGTCCTTGCCTTGCTCCTTTGCCTTTATTGCAGCAAATTAGCATTTAAACATCAGTTTAAAGCATAAAATAGACATTGAGGACACTAAAACTCTAGATATTAAGCACTAAATGATTCAAAATCCCTGACTCATAAGGAGGACACAAAGGCATCTCATTGACTGATTTGTGCATGTTTCCCCACGTCTATTTGCCTATCAGTTTTAAAATCCAAAAGATTCAGAAATATGATGATCATGGAGATCATGTAGCTCATTTAATTAGATATTTTAATCATCTAAAAGAGGGAAGAAGCAAATAAAAATTGCTCATTGGCTTATTTTTGGAAAAGCTTGGTGGGAATTGGCTCAAAATGGTTCATAGATCAAGATATTTCTAACTGATATACATGGATGATTTGGCTCACTGTTTTGTTCAATAGTTTCAATATAACATTGACATAGTGTAATATCGTACATTGCTTGCTAACATGAGGAAAAAGACCACTGAAAATTTCCGTGAATATTCTATTTGGTTGAGGGAGGAATCTACTAGGGTTAAGCCACCGCTGAAAGAGTCATAAATGATTGATGTTTTTCTCCAAGCACAAGAACCCGACTGCTTTCATTATTTACTTTCTGTTGTTGGAAAAACATTCATCGAAGTTATTAAGATTGGTGAAATGGTGGAAAATAACATCAAGTCTGAAATGATTGTAAGTCAAGTTGCATTGAAAGCCATGACACAAGTGATTAAAAATGGATCGGCAAATCATGGGGGAAAGAAAATGAAGGATGATGTAGGAAATTCTATGTTAAGCACACAAAAAAGTTCAAAGGGATCAGTTTATCAATATACACTATCATAATTCCATCATTATCACTTCATGCAAAACACACAATACTCTATTGTCCCACCTCAATATGCAGTCTATAGTGCACAACCATATGCACATCCACCAAACTATCCTCAATGGCGAGCGCTCACTCATTAAAACGTTCGTCTTTCTTCTCACAATTTTCGAGCACCCTATAATCCCCGTCAAAGACATGAATTTGAAGGAGGTCAAAGGCCTAAGAGATATTTCGCACCAGTTAGAGAGTATTACAAAAGTTTATTTGAGAAATTGAAATATTTGAATATGATAAAGCCGATTCCCCAAAATTATGCAGATCCATGTTCGAAAAGTTTCAATCCTCTAACACGGTGTGCATATCATTTTGATGCGTCAGGGGCACAATACTAAAGATTGTCAAACTTTAAGGAGTGAGGTGGAAATATCCAAGGGCAATTGAACATCAAATACATTCAGAAACACATCATAAACTTTTTCACCACATCACATTCTCGCTATCATATCAGAGTAACTTTTTTACCTTATGGTTCCCAATAAATTTCGATTGTCCTGAAATCGGAGTTCCCCACGGTCACAATTTATCCTTATTCCTTACTCATGGTAAATAAATGTTCAATGAATCAATATAAACTCAATTTAATCACAAAGAAAATCATTTCTAAGTATTACCCTAACCATGACATGTTCTAAGCTAGAATTTCACAGTTATACAAACAAGTATATTTCACACATTTGCATATACTCAGGAAACACCATGCACATAATCTAAATCACCAAGCTTTGTCACTAAATCAAATCATGTTCATTATATTCATTCGCATTACGGATGATCATCCATGCATATACATAGCCTCCAAGGCTAGATACCAATTGAAACCTTCACGGATCCAACTTCACCTGCTTGTGCCCCTTTAGTCGCGACAACGACATCCATTTTATTTTGTTGAGATAAAAATTGGAATTTAGAGTACCAATTAAACTCAACACGTACAAACAAGTGACGTATCTCATGAAAAGAGTGAAAAAGTTGAACAATTTTATAGAATGCTTCATTGCTCTAAGAATATTACACGAAGATGACAACATACCAATCCTCATGACTCTATTCAACATTTGTTCTATTACTAGGAGATCGATAACCTTGGATCTGCTACCTAATTATCATGACCCAACCCATCGGGCCGCATGGGCACATACTCTAACACCTATATAGGAGAACCCTTACCACCTAAACTGAAACATGAAATGTAAAAGTGAACAAAATATAAAGCAACCTCCTTATTTGAATACCTAAAATACCTCAACTGATTAAAATTAAGTACATTTGATAAATACACTTATCCTTCCCAAGGAACTGGTCTAACAAGTACAGAAACTTCCATAAGTGACACATTCAGGAAAACCCAATCATCAATTTGGAACTCCAAGTCCCTTCTTCTTACATCTGCATAGGACTTCTGGCAACTCTAGGCTGTCTTAAGTCAATCTATGATGAGTTGCACTTTTTCCATAGCATCATGAACCGAATATGGCCCTATCAAGGCTGCTTCACCTACTTCAAACCAATCGACTAGAGATCTACATCTACGCCCATACAATGCCTCATAAGGGGCCATCTGAATGCTAGAATGGTAGTTATTGTTGTAGGAAAACTCTATAAGAGAAAGGTGATCATCCCAACTACCCTTGAAATCGATCACACAAGCTCTCAACATGTCATCTAAGGTCTGAATGGTATGCTCTGCCTGACCATCCATCTGCAGATGAAATGCAGTGCTAAGATTAACCTGAGTACCAAGACCTTTCTGAAATGACTTCCAGAAATGAGAGGTAAACTGAGGACCTCTATTTGAGATGATAGACAAAGGAACCCCATGTAACTTGACTGTCTCATTAATGTAAAGCTTGGTGTAGTCCTCCACCGAATATGTAGTCTTGATAGCCAAAAAGCGTGTAGATTTAGTAACTCTGTCAACAATCACCCAAGTGAAGCCATGCTGTCTGCGAGTACGAGGTAAACCTGTAATGAAGTCCATGTTGATCAGTTCCCACTTTCATGTAGGAATGTTGATCTCTTGAGTCATACCTCCTGGTTTCTGATGTTGTACCTTAACTTGCTGACCATTGGGACACTTAGCCATAAAATCTGCTATATCCCTTTTCATGCCATTCCACCAAAAGACTTCCCGCAGATCACGGTACATCTTGGTGGTGCCTGGATGAATAGAATACCTGGAGTTATGGGATTCTGCAAGAATCTGTTGTCTTAACTCACCCACCTTAGGAACACATAATCGACCTTGATAGTGAATCACACCATCTCCCCCTTGGGAGAAAACCTCAACTCTCTGCTGATGAATTGCACCCTTTAGTTGAAGCAATATCGGATCACTGTCTTGCTTTTCCTTAACCTCCGTTACCAATGAAGATTTCGACCCATTATGAACTGTTACACCACCATCTGATATGCTCATAAGGCGAACTCTCAAGCAAGTATGCATGTGAACATCCTTTGCTAGTTCTTTTCTTTCTTCCTCAACATGTGCTACACTACCCATAGTAGTCTACAAAGAGCATCTGCTACTACATTGGCCTTACCAGGATAGTAATGCACACTCATATCATAATCTTTGAGGAATTCAAGCCATCTCCTCTGGAGAAGATTCAACTCTTTCTGGGTGAACACATACTTAAGGTTCTTATGGTCTGTGAACACATCTACAGTATACAAGTAATGTCTCCAAATCTTAAGTGCAAAACCACTATTGCAAGCTCGAGGTCACGAGTTGGATAGTTCTTCTCATCCACTTTAAGTTGTCTAGAAGCATATGTTATAACCTTAAATCGCTGCAACGACACACAACCTAGGTTGACTCTAGATGCATCACAATAGATCACATAACCGTCTGAACCCTCTAGTAGAGTCAAAACATGAGTTGTAGTCAACCTAGTTTTCAGATCTGCGAAACTTTTCTCATAATCATCTGACCACTGAAAATTAACCTTCTTCTGAGTCAACTTAGTCAATAAAAGAGTTATGGATGAAAATCCTTCCACGAACATTTTGTAATAACCAGCCAAACCTAAGAAACTTCTGATATCTGTAGGACAGATAGGTCTGGGCCATTGTTTCACTGCTTTTATTTTTTGATAATCCACTCGGATGGCTTCGCTAGACACAATATGCCCAAGGAAAGCAACAGATTGCAACCAAAACTCACACTTGCTAAACTTAGCGAATAACTGGCGATCTTTGAGAGTTTGCAGGACAACTCTCAAATGAGTCGCGTGATCTTCCTCATTCTTAGAGTAAATGATGATATCATCAATAAAGACGATAACGAACAAGTCCAAATACTGCTTGAACACCATATTCATCAAATCCATGAAAGCTGCAGAAACATTGGTTAGTCCAAATGGCATAACTACAAATTCATAATGACCATACCGAGTTCTGAAGGCTATTTTTGAAATGTCACTATCTCTGACTCTGAGCTGATGATAACCAGATCTGAGGTCTATCTTCGAAAAATGACTAGCACCCTGAAGTTGGTCAAACAAGTCATCAATCCTGGGGATAAGGTATTTATTCTTGATTGTGACTTTTTCAATTGTCGATAGTCAATGCACATCCTGAGAGAACCATCTTTCTTTTTCAAAAACAATACTGGTGCACAGCATGGGGAAATACTAGGTTTGATGAAACCCTTATCTAGAAGGTCTTCAACTGCTCTTTCAATTCCTTAAGCTCAGTTGGAATCATTCTCTAAGGAGGAATAGAAATAGGCTGGGTATCTGGAAAGATATCAATTCCGAAGTCGATTTCCCTTTCGGGAGGAAGTCTGGGAAGATCTCTGGAAACACTTATGGGAACTCATTTACTACTGGAACTGACTCAAGAGTTTGGGTTTCGAAGCTTGAATCCTTAACCTAAACTAGATGGTAGATATACCCCTTGGAAATCATATTTCTGTCCTTAAGGTAAGAAATGAATCGATGCATAGCCGCTAAGCTACTACCCTTCCATTCTAAGATTGGTTCATCTGAAAATGAGCGATCTTAGTTCTACAATCAACTAAGGCATAACAGGAATATAACCAATCCATGCCTAGAATGATATCGAAGTCTACCATTTCTAACTCTACAAGATCTGCTGAGGTGAATTTCTGAGAGACTATGATAGGGCAGTTTATGTATACCCGTCTAGCTATAACTGGGTCACCAACTAGAGTAGATACTGAGAAGGGTTCTAAGAGAGTTTCTGGACTTACATCGAATTTGACTGCTATATAAGGAGTTACAAAGGAAAGAGTAGCCCATGAATCTAACAAAGCATAAACATCTAGGTTAAAGACTCGTAACGTACCAGTGACCACATCAGGAGAGTCTTCCTGATCCTGGCGAGCCTGAAGAACATACAACTTATTTTAGCGTTGACCGCCACCTGTACCATATTAGTTACCCTGTTGAGTCGGGCAACCTGTTAGTGCTGCTAAAGTTGTGGACTAAGCACTACCATTATTACCTCATTGACCCTACTTGGAAGAAGGACGACTCTTAACCTGTGACCAGTCTGACCACACTCAAAGCATCCTTCCTTTCCTATAAGTCACTCCTTCGGATGGTTCTTACCACACTTAGGACAAGTTGGGTAGGTCCTAGTACCTGAAACACTCCCCTAAGACTTAGAGCCTGATGCCCTACCTTTCTGATCCTATCAGAACCTGGATGATGGAGCACTAACTGATGAAGGTGTTGAAGCTGAAGACTTTTGCTGAACATGCAAGCGATTTTCACCACCTAATTTCTGTTGAGAATACTCATAGTTGCCTGTCCTAGCATTTTTGTTCTCCTTAGCCTGTTCCCTAAGCTTATCTCCCTCAACCTGCTGAGCATGAGTCATGAGCCTAGAAATGTTCATATTTTTCAGCAACATAGCATTTCTATACTCTGTCTTCACTAAGTCAGATACCTCATACAGAAGCATGTTCATTTGAGCCTTGGAATTGGCAACCATGTGAGGAGCATACCTGGAGAGTTGGGTGAACTTGAGTCTATGCTCTTGGACTGACATGCTACGTTGCATCAAGTTCATGAACTCTTGAGCCTTAGCCTTTTTCAACTCTCTCGGGAAGAACCTGTCCAGAAAAGTTTCACTAAAACACTCCCAAGTAATAGGAGCCGCATTTGTACCCCTATTTTCCTTCCACTTAGTAAATCAAATGTGAGCCACATCCTTAAGATGGTAAGATGCCAACTCAACCCTATTATTCCCAGTTACCTTCATCACTTCAAAGATCTTTTTGACCTCATCGATGAAATTGTAGGGATCTTCTCCAACTTGCGACCCTAAACACTCAGGCAGATTCATCCTAACAAAATCACGAACCCTGGCTGCCACTGATCCACCATTAGCATTTGCAGGAACTGGAACCGTCTGGTTGTTCTGGTTAGTCACACTCTGAGCCAACAATTGGATAGCGTTTCGAAACTCTGCATTCGAAACTTCCTGATCTGGGACTGGAGGAGTTGCGTTAGCGTTACGGGTATTCTCATTCCTTACGTAAGCTCTGTGAGGAGGCATGATCTGAAACGCATAACGACGAGTTAGAAATGAGAAGTTGGATCATACTTCACGCACGATAAGAGTAGCAAGCAAGTGAAGTTTTCCTAAAATGCCTCGTAGCCTCCCTCTCATTAGATGTGGTGCACTTCACACCCATGAAAAGGATTCTACTTAGTGCGGCTTTTCAGACATCCTAGGACACTTAAACCTAATGCTCTGATACCAAGTTTTTCACACCCCAAGCTACCCCTGGACGCGGACACGGGACCTAGGATCACGAGTGACCCAAAGCTAACCCTGTTGGCATAACATAAGCATACTATGATAACTGAAATAAGATAATTCTGTACGGAAGCTTAAAACATGATATATGTGAAAAATGATGGTGAATACCGATTCTAAATATGAATATATAATCTAAGAGTTTAATGAAAAAGGAAATATCAAACTCCAAGCTAAAATCGAATCTAACTATGTCTGAAATAAAGCCTCTAACTGACTAGAAATTTTGGGACATGCCCCAGCTAGATCTAGCAAAAATTGAAACTAAAGACTAAAAGTAGAAAGGAAACATGTTTGTCAGCCTCGGAGAATGAGGACTCACCACAGATGTTGCTGAGATGAATATCAGGAATCGATCTACGCGTGATCTAAAAGCTGAGGACCTGAACCTACATCACGAGAAGATGTAGCGCATAGTATGCGTCAGTACTTGAAAGGTACTGAGCATGCAATATAGAGTAAAATAATAAAGATAACTGAACAAAGAATATAACTGAGCAATGATATGAGATAAGCATGATACTATACTGAAAATACTGAACATAATTTAACTGAATGCAATGACCAAGTTTATAACATGTTGAGACTGAAATCTAACTGTAACTGATAACATGGTCAATGAAAAAGAATCTGATTGTGGGAGCTACTAATAACCGACATAAAACCACATGAGCTAAATGTGGAGTCCGATGTATACGCCCCATCGAGAGGACCCAATATACCATGCCATAGGTATAGAGGCATGACTGACATGATCACTAAATTAATGCCCACATAGGGGACTTACTACCTATGGGGCACGTAGTTCTAGGACTTGAGGGCGACTAACCCTAGCCCACTAGGTATTAAGATACTCCTAATTTATTATGTAATTAATGATTTATGACTGAATTCTGTAATACAAGATAGCTCGCTTACTGACATGAAAACTCTGAGAATGCAACAATTATATCTGATAATGTGGCATTTGAAAATTGAAGCATGTATACAACTGAAATAACTAACCTAGCATTTGTAATTCATGAACTAAAAGAACTACATAGCTAGGGTTCTGAATTTATGAAAGAATCTACGCAAAACAATACTAAAGTCACGATGATCTAATTAGGAACATTGAAGTAATTAATTCATAATAATCTACTGAAATTCTAGAAACCCTAGGTCTAGATAATATAAAGGGAATCAAGAATCTGACTAAATTCTAGGGACCTAATGGGTGAAAGGAACCCAGTAGTGAAATCCCACATACCGGGTGATGAATTCCATGGAGAAATCTTTTGATTTTGGGGCTGGAATGGACGAAACCTTGTTGCATTCTTGGACAAGGGATGCTCGAATCTTTCTCCTTATGCGTTCTAAGTTTTATAATGTTTTGGAGAATGAATTGACTTGGGTAAGTTCTAATTAAGTTTCTAGGCTAAAACTGACCAAAACCACATAGTTTAGGGGTTAAATGACGTAGCTTAGGGGTCCAACACATAGGGAAAAAACGAAATGACCCTTGACTTAAAAGCTGTCGGGGCTAACCGACAGACAGACGGACCATGGGTGGACCGACGGTCCGTGCTGGTCAGCCGTAGATAGGAGTTTTCGAACTTGAATATTGGAGGTCTGAACCATGGCCTGGACCACAGATCGTGGTTTGGCCTACGGTCTGTAGGTCTTGGCGTAGTCAAGACTTGGACAAAATTTATGGGCTTTCTGGGGAGGAGCTGCAGGTGGCCATCCACGAACCCCACCTACGGTCCGTGGGTCGCCCTACGGTCCGTTTGTAGCACCTACAACTTCTGGAATTCTGCATTTCTGGTCTGTCTAGGATATGGGGTGTTACAGTACTAGTCATGATCCATCACATATACCTTATTCTAATTCAATTCATGTCTACAAGCTTTACTTTTAAGTAATTCACATCTAGGTGTTCTACTCTCAAGCAATTCATAAAGTAATTCATCAATCTTAGAAGATCACATCTAAGCCCGCAATTTCCTCTTTCATGACATAAAACCAAACTATATCAATTTCACCCTAGAATCTTAGGTTTATCAAGAATACACGTATAATCATACTAAAAACATGTAATTACATCATAACCAATCATAAACAACCAGTGCCACTCAATTGGATCAACATACAACAATACCCACAATATAAGAAGGAACCCTAACTAGAATTCGGGATTCATCTTCACAATTGGGGGAAACATAGGGGCTTCGTGGATTAAAGGGATCTATGAATGAATAAGCCATCATACCTTGATTACAAAGCCTAGCAATCTTGAAACAATAGAGTCTTGACCCTCTTCTTTTTCTTTTTCTTCTTCTTCTTCACTTTCTAGAGAGAGAATTTCTCGAAGGGAATTGGGTTTCTTTTGGGGGTTTAGAAATAATGATTTTGGAATAGCTTGATGAAGGGTCTAAAGTCTTTATATAGTTGGTATAAACTAGGGTAAAAAGACATCACTTAATAACTAATTAATTGTGGAAAGTTCCATAATGCCCTTCACTAGCAGCCTAAGATCACCTCACAGCCCAACCCACGAGACCACCCCCACTGGCCATGCTGTCAATCATGGGTTGGTTGGCTGCAAGTGTTCAACTCAGGCTTGGGACCTAGGCCCCCATCCACGAAGTGTGGACCCATCCACGGGGCGTGGGTCGAACCGTGGACACTGCCTTAGGCAGATTTTGGGTAGTCTCTTTAGGGTGCTCATCCACGAGGCTTCCCATGAGGCGTGGGTCTAACCATGGGGCGAGGATGGCCTCGTGGGTGGCACTGTTTTAGGCAGTTCTAGTTTCCTCCTCAAGGACCCATGGTTGGTCTTTGGGGATTCGCACCTTGACATCCTAGCCCAAAACCTTTCACTTTAAGTACGAAAAGTTAAATCTACGACTCTAATCCCCACATCAAGCTCTAGTTGACCTACTAATTTACGGGGTGTTACAAGTTAGGTGGCCCATAAGGTATCACATAAAAAATCTCTGAGTCCTCTTTCCAACGCCGCTGATCTTACTAAATTCCAAGTTCGGATGAGGGAGATATGCCCATTTGAGTTCAGCCTTTCCAGTTAAGGCAGTTCATCCGTTTCAAGTAGGGGTAAATTGATATTTTCCCTACCCCACTAGTCTTATGTGTGTTTTTCACCTAATAAGGGGTAAAATCTCATTAGAATCAGATTGCTCTAAATTCTAAAAACATTCAAGAGCCTAGGGCTAAGTTCAAGAGGAGAAAAAAGGAGGAAGCTTTAAGCGTTCATCGAGTTTGAGGATTTTCGTCAAGGATTTGATTCCTTCGAGGTATGTAAGCTTCCATAGTGTTGGTTTTGTTCTCCCTCACACCAATCATATAATAATTTACCCATGAATTCATTCTAAATGTTGAATTGGTGAGTTTTTGAAAGGTTCTTGAATTTAATTGGTAATGGAGTGTTGTTTTGAGTTCTTGAAGCGAGGGTTTGCGAATGAGCTGAGTAAATTGATAGTTCCTTGTGTGGTTTTCACTGAAATTGTTCTGGGTTATAAAAATTCATAAGTTTTGACCTTAGATTCTACAATGGGTATGAGTTGAATCGAGTTTGGGAGAGAAAGAAAAGATCGGGCAAAATTACGTGTTCAGGTTTCCGTCGTGGAGATGGTTTGAAATCCAGTCCGCAAAAAATTACCTCCCTCTTCACGTCGCGGAGAGGATAGAAACTCCATTGTTTCAAAAATTATTTTGCGACAAAATATATTAATTCTTCGTTGTGTCGCACTCATGATCCCCAGTCTGTGTTATCGCTCTTTTCTTATTATCAACTATCTAAATCCCATCTAATCATTGAGAGACCCTACATCATAATCATAATTCTTGAATTCACATTTCAAATTCAAAATTGAGTTGAAAGTAATGTTCAAGGGAGTCCTTTGAGTCATTTTGAGAAGTCTTTTACAAACTTTTAAAACTTCTTTTCAGACTTGAGTACTTGAGTATGAGGATGAGGAGAGTTGAGTTTCATTTTTTAAAATGAATAATATGGGAACTAAGAATTCCCAAGAGTAAAGGGTTTTACATTTAAAATGAGGGGAAACCTTGATTTACGAATGGGTTTATGAGGAGTTTTGAGCATTATCTCGTTTAAGAGAATCTTTTGAGTAATAATCTCAAAGTTGAGGATGAGGAAAGGTTTTTAAACATTTGATCATGAGTTATATTATTGGGAGTAGTATTGGCCACCGATATGGGGACAAGTTCAGACAACTCAAAGTTCTCATAAACCATGTAGGCCAACATGGCTAAAGGGTCATACTTTTTAAATGATTCCTTATTGCTTTTAAGCATAGCTTAGTAGATCAACTTAGTTGAGGATGTCTTATACTCCGGCAAGATATAGGACAGTTCTGGCAATGTGGGTGAGATGGTGTATCATCATGTAGCTCATAGTGATGGTTGTCGGTTAGAGAATCTCCCAAATAAGAGTAAAGAGTTTTTATTCTATATCTAAATACTTTGAGTTGTTATCTACTGTTTTAAAAAGCTTTTTGTATACTGCATCTTTTCTTATTGCTTTATAATGAGTTGAGTATTCTTGAACTAAGTTGAGTATTTCTGAGTTTGAGTATCCTTGAGTATATTTGAGTTGAGATAAGGTAAGATGTTCTTTATTTCTATCAGATCAAGCTTATGTTTGTGTTTTAGAGTTCCCCTTACATGCTCGTACATTCCATGTACTGATTCTATTTCGCCTGCATCTTTCATAATGCAGATACAGGTAACGAGGGTTATCAACAGGCGCTCTATTGGTACTAGTTGCAGTCCTAGAGTTTAATTGGTGAGCCTCATTGCTTTCCAAAGGTCTCCACACTTTGCTTTCATTTTCAGTTTCTTAGGATGATCGGGGATCTTGTCCCGACATCCATCATAGTATTGTTACAGGCTTCATAGATAGTAGATTTTTGAGAAGTCTGTTTCATTTTCAATTGCTAATGTTCTAGACTTGAATTGCCTCTTTTGGCCAGTTGATTGTTTTTAAAAAAAATATTCTGAGCTATTTATTTTGAGACTATTTTGTGAAAACCATTTACTTTAGAGTTCTTTTAATGTTTAGTAAAGCCTTCCGCTGAGTATTGAGCTAGGCCAAGGGTTCACTCGGGGACCAGGAATAGTTCTCGAGTGCCAGTCGCGTCTAGGGTGTAGGCTCGGCGCCTGACAATTATTCGTACTTTTCTTTTTGAAACCATGATTTAGGATTAATTACTACTATTCCAAGGGTAGTACCATGATTAGTTGTGGTTGTAGTGTGTTGTCGCAATTTATGTGATTTACTTGTCTTACTATGTGTTTCTTGAAGCATGTTTGGCCTTAGTCAAGGATAGACTAGTGTTTCCTTAGACCTATGAACCTTGTGACTTTGGTATGTCTCCAATGTCGTCAGACAGACTAGGTCCTGGTAGACTAGAATGACAAACTTGGTTCTGATTGTATGAGCCTTAGTTTAGGCATTTGCGTAGCTTGTTGGGCCTTCTGTCTTCTCTCCCTACTTTTGCGACTCTTATGCGTTATCTGAGGTTGTGTGATTTCTCGGGACTAGAGTACTTCATTCTTGGAACCTTTTATGACATCATTGAGAGTTGATCTCAATCCATGGAGTCTTGGAGCCAACTTGAGATCCTCTTTGGAGTTGATACACCCCTAAGTCGCTCTTGCTAGTTGGGCGGCTTACGCCCCTAGGAGTGGACTGGCTGGCTAGGAGGACTTGATATTTGAGATCCTCTACGGAGTTGACATGCCCTCGGGATACTCTTATTATCTAGGTGGCTTATGGCGCTGGGAGTGGACTATCTAGCTGGGCAGCCTAGGTTGATTGTCACTCTTGCTAGTTGGGCGGGGATTTGATTGGTTCTTGGTTACTTGGGCTAGAAGCCCAACTGATGTTCTTGGATTCTCATCTGGGTTACTCTCCTTTCTTATAGACTTAGCTATTTTTTGCACTTGTCCAATTTATGGGGGTCCATTCAGATATATTTAAACTTGTGCACGAGTGTACCTTCTAGGATTATGAGGTCCAGTTAGGTTTAGTTTAGTTGCACTTAGATTAACCATTGGTATGCTTGTGTCCCTTCCTTCCATGTCCGTTTTGACCTATACTTGTGTCTAGATTCAATATTTTCTATTGTTTTTACTTTTCATGCCTGGTCGGCCTATGATGCCTACAGAGTACCTTGTTTTGGTACTATGCTACACTATGCATCTTTTTGGATGAAGGTCCTAATACAAGCTACCATTGGTGATCGTTCGTGCCATCTTTTTAGCTTGTGGATATCGAAGACGAGGATGAGTACTTGGCTTCCTGGATCTGCCTGTCTCTTTCTGTATATATGTTAGCTTGTCTTTTGCCTTTGAGACGGCTTGTTGTGGTCCACTTTTGGGACTTGTATTTATCTTGTTAGACAACTTTGTACTCGTGACTTCCAAGTTCAGGGAGGTTATCTATAGTATATAGTTTTTGGTTTGCCTTCCGTTTCTGTCTGTTCTTAGAGTCAGTTTTATTTTATGCTTAGCTCTACCCTTGTACTAACTACTTGTCATTCTTGGTACGGGTTGGCTTACCTACTGGTGGGTTTAGTAGGTGTCATCATGACTCAGGAAGTCGAGTCATTACACCAATTTGATTGTATCTTTTTTTATCACCACTTAGATTTATACATTATACCTCTAAGTCACTCACCTCATTTCACTCCCCAACTCACCATTAAACATTCAACCCAATTGTCACTCTAAGGCTTTCCCAAGCCAACCAATGTAGAACTTGTACCAAGTGTTGTACCCGAGCCAACTAATAAGATATCTTGTACCAAGCGTGGTACTCGAGCCAATCAATATATGTACTAGGCATTGTGCCCGAGCCAACCAAGAGAAATATTGTACCAAGCGTGGTACTCAGCCAACTAAAAGTCATACATCACACAATCACAATCACAATAAGATACAATTACCCTTGTAAGTAGAAGAAAATAGGACACCTTCATTGCATAAGCTTATCAACGAGTTCCCATTTCAAATTCATTCCTTTGATCCCCTTTAAACAATGCATCATACAAGTTGTACTATAGGAATATTAGTGATCATGCATACATTGTGTAACCTGGAATAATCAACCATCATCTACTTTAAAGATTCCTTGCAAACCGTCTTCGCTCATAACTGATTATCCACAATCAACCCCCCCTCCCAAGATAACACCTAGCACTCATCATCAAGTCCACATTAGCTAATCTAATACATTACCATCCCGAACAACAATTAACCCGTCATGTAACCATCTAGACTTCGTGCTCGAAAGCCTATGCATGCAATCTCACAACGATTTACACGATATTACGTAAATAAAGACAGGTCTAATTACTTAGTTAATCCTAGTTTACCTGGATTCCAACCAAATGTTGGAGGCAAATCTTGATGAGTGTATGCCTAAAATCCATTGGTCTTGACCCCATTTGTCCTTTCCCAAGCTTGGAGCAGTTTTAAAGGGTTTTTTGAGTAACCCCAGTCAACTTTACCACTAAAGAGAAGGAGGAAAATAAAAGAATCAGTGTTTCCAAGTTTCTGTCTTGTCTATAGTGGCAATATTCCCACTATGGCGGGATGACGTCCGCCCAAATCAATTTTCAATTTCAAGATTTTCATCGCATCACCCTAATTTTATTTGGTGGTGTAATTTCAAAAAAAAATATTGGGACTCTGCACGAGGTGCCTCTCGAATAACGATGGAATAGGCCGTTACATTAAGTAATATGAAAATAAAAACAATACAAATTTTATAGGGTGAGAAAACAACATTAGCCATAATGTAGAAGGCTAATAAAAGGAAATATGTTTGATATTAAAACTTAAACACCCATACATATTAGGAGTAGTTTAACTGTGCAAACACACATGTTATTTTAGGGAAGTATTTTGATTTAAACTCAAGAATTGTAGAGTTTATGCTATCATAGTGTCACTAGTTTGCTAATACATGAGTCTGTGATTTATGCAGCGTCATTATGAATAATTTATAACACCATCAAGTTATCTTAAGAATATTTATGCATAAAACCTTCTTAAAATAAAACACTTAGATGTTGAAATAAGGAAATTACTTGCTAAAATAGGGAAATATATACACAACAACATATCTAGTAGATTCTCCTAGACGGGATCTGGGGAGTGTGATATGTAGGCAGATCCTACCCGATTCTTCTAAGGGAGGGGATTATTTTTAATAGACTATCAGCTAAAGAGAATTATTCTTTTTCCAAAAAAATCTTTGAAAGAGAAGCAAGCTTAAAAATCTAAGATGAAGAAGGTAACTATGATCAATGTTGTAAAATTATTCATACTAGCTGTATATATTACTTAAATCGGTAATATATGGAACCTAGTTTTCTCCAAAAGTTAATTTCCTTAAGATAGACAAAAGCATCTTTCTTCTCCATTTGTCTTTTTACCTTTTTTTTAAATGAATTATGTGAATGTCATAAATTTAGTATTTCTAATCTAACTTCTTATTTCAAAAATGTTTTTTTTTTTGTTTAGAAGAAAAGGACGAAAAAAATATCTGAAACAAAGAGAGATGGATAGTTCGTGTACCGGTGTGGAACCTGATTCATCCGTAGTAAGTGTACCAACGTGATACGAATGGCTCAGGTACCATTTTCAAATTAATTTAGAGTATTGATGTTTAAATTGATTTTATTTTCATACTATATCAACTTATATAGTCGATATTCTTTTCTTACTTTATTAACTTAATGTGATGATATTTGAATTAATTTAGTTTATTACTATATTAACTTATACGCCCGAGATTCATTTCCGTATTTCATTAACTTATACGATCAAGGATTTGATTTCTCGTTAATGGTCAGATTTACCAATTATCTATATGAGTACCAAAATATTGACGGATGTGTGTGTGCTTGCTTGAACATAGCACATGAACAAATCAATTTTAAGATTTAAGATTTGATGGGAAAAGAATCTACAAGTGATTGATTTCACGCGCTATCATCAAACAACATGTTTCTTAGATACTTGTAATTTATTGTGGGATTAGAGATCATGAAAGGTTGTTTCCAATCTCTTCTCCTCCACGTGATCTCTTCAACAACAATTCACAAAATGTAGAATTATTCAAAACAAAATATTTTTCCCAGTTTGAACAAGGATGAACGTCCAAAAATCATGAGTTGAAATGGAGAGCACTATGCAGTTGAGGAAAGAATGTGAGAAACAAAAAGAGTTGTTGAACACCCATTTTTAATATTCAAGGGTCAAGTCTTCATAGAATTATTTTTAAAATTTCTTGGAGTATCAATTTAAAATTATCAATTTTCTTTCACTAAATAGAATCTAGTTATTACATGGATAATTAATGTGAAATAAAGAGTATGAAAATTTATTTTTAAATGATCTTTTTCATGTTAGTTTTATATTCTTCTCTTTGACTAGTTACACAATTAGATATGTTAATTAATCTTCTATTTTAAGGAAGGATAAAAATAATGATAGAAGAACAAATATTTTCATTCACTTCCATTCTTAGCTTCTTCCTTTCCTCATTGGCTTCAATATTCTTTCACACATACAGGATCACTATATCCAAAATAGAAGAACTTAATGGAGAGAAGAACGAAGGAGGGTGAATTTGAAGAACGAAAAGCAACAAGACGTGTTTTCTTTTTTTCAAAGAATGTCTCCAACATTGGATATATCAAAGATAAAATGAATAAGAAAAATAATACTATTAACTATGATTTTATGGCAGCCTTGATAATGAATCTAATACTTCACATTTCATAACGCTTACAAAGTTTTATTAGCCTTATATTTGGTGTCCCAACTTTTCATATAATTTTTAATAACATTGGCTGGAAGACAAATTTTGCACACCTCAATTAATTCACCGTATATTTGGTACTCCCACTTATACATGTACCAAATAAGTCTATATATCCACTGATACTTTCACCAATGAAAAAATAATTCTTAACATTTTTAGCCTCTTTGAACATTTGTTGTAACTATAGCTTAGTCCAACATTATTGACCACAAGCTACTCTTGACTTCACCATAGTCTCATCATAAATTTACATTCGATAATAACCTAATAGCAACGATTCAGACATTTAGTACATAAAAATTAGTCACCCATTTTGAAAAAGATAGTAACATATAATTTATCATATTTTCCAAATGTGAATTATTATTTTTTGGTAATATAATTAAAAAAAAATTATTTATCAGCTATAACATTTTATTTATTTTTGATTTATTTCCTTTTTTATGAGCTCCAACATTTTCACAAAGAATCACCATATCCAAAATGCTACACGGTAAAGAGATAAATGGAGAGAATAGTGAAGTCAAGCAAGAAAATTCAGAATCTAATGAATAAGAAATCTTGGTTTTCTTTGATCTCGTTATTGAAATCCTCTTAAGGCTACCAGTGAAATCGCTCTTATGGTTTAGGCCTGTTTCGAAAACTTGGCTTGCTTTGATCTGTAGCTCTAGATTTATCAAGTCTCATATGAGTTTATCGGCTAATAAAAAGACTACACCAATCATAGGCTTATGTTAAGGACTTCCCATCCAAAAAATCATCTTAAGAATTGTTCCCTTAAGTCTTTACTTTATGAGTCTGTTATTAATGAAACTGATGTGGGTTATCCCATGAAAAACTCTAGTAGATATTCTTTAGCAAGGAGATCTGTAAATGGATTGATTTGTCTTGCAAATATTGCAAAAGAATTATTTCTATGGAACCCAAAAATAAGAATGCATAGGAAATTTCCAAATTTTAAACCTAAAGTGAGCAATGTTTTTCATTTCTTATATGGTTTTGGATATGATGAGATCCATGATAATTATGAGGTAGTGTGTATTTTTATTAATATTGGTTGTCAGTGTGATTTTCAAGAGGTCAATATATATAGTCCAAGAACTGATTCTTGGCGAAAATTTGTTATCCTCAGAATGGGACGCGATTTATTAGTTCAGGTAAGTTTTTGAATGGGAAGCTTCACTAGCTACTACTTCTGGTCTTGGTTACTAAAGGGGGTGGAGCATAACCTCTTTTGGAAAAGGTCCATGGATTTCAAGTTATCTGAATTAAACCCAGATTAATAGATATTTACTTTTAAGGCCCAAAACTTTAATACTTTATTAGATCATATAGTGGGATACTTTAATGATTACATATCTAAGTATAATATATTAATATGTGAGCCCATGAAATAGAAATAACTAACAATCTCCCACTTGGACTACATACATTTATAAAGAATTGTATAGAGATGAAACTTTATTGTGCACAAACTTTTGCTATCTTAATTTAAATTGGGGATACTAAGCAAATATCCCTTAGAATGAAAATAATTACAAGATTATAGCCCATCTTTCATAGCCCCCTAAATAATTACATTCTATACCCCCTCAAACAATTGACTATAACAAACTAAAAAGCCCTAACAACAAACTTCCAAAACAGCAATTACCGTCACTTCAACAAATCAGAAAACCCATTTTTTGATCAATTCTTTGTTCTACCCCAATTCTCCTTCCATATTTATCCGCGATTCTCATTCTTCCCTCATTTCTCCTTCTTTCTTCATGGACGATTCTCCTTCTTTCGGTTCAAATCAACACTCAGTTTTGAGAATGGAGCAAATACCCATTCTTTTACATCATAATGGGATTCGAAATTCGCAGAATAAAGTTGATGTACTGCTCGTAGAAAATACTACAAATTTCGACGATTTTGTAAAACAAATAGCAGATCATTTCAAAATTAATGGAAGTATTGACATGAGTTATCCAATTGCGGAAGGATTTTTGTAATTGAAAGTATCCAGTTATATGGCCGTCAAAGTTTACCTCGACTGAAAGAAGAAGAATTAGGACATTGCTTCTTATTCGTTGATCATTGCCTACAACTGCAAAACAATGGAAAAAATGATCAATTCTCTAGAAATATCTCAAAAAAATACAAAACTACCGATTTATGAAAAAAATACATGTAATGAAATTGATCTTCCTGCTAATAATATTACTAAGGAAAGGACTTCCATAGAGATAATCGTAGACATCTCGAAACAATCAATTCAAGTTTTTCAAATCTACCAGAACAAAATCACTCTAGCTCAATTTGTAAAACAACATTCAGTTCATAAAGGTTTTCAATATGGAACTCCGAGATCTTGCAAAAACAAGTATAATGCCTATATATAATCTTGTATATGACATGCTGTTTTTCGTAGATTGATGAAACAATTAAGAAAAATTTCAGTAATACTGAATGATACGATAATAGTATATGACTTGCTGTTCTGGTATCATTCAGAAATAATCTGGAGAAAATGAGCAATTACTAAATGATACGATAGTAGTATATGACATATTGTTCTAGTATCATTCAAAACTAATCAAGAACAAATGAGTAACTACTGAATGATGTTGTAATAGTATGTGGCATACTGTTCTGGTATCATTTAGAAATAATCTGAAGAAAATGAGAAATTATTGAATGATGCCATAGTAGTATATGACCATATAGTTCAGGAATCATTCAGAAATAATCTGGAAAATATGAGCAATTACTAAATGATACCATAATAGTATATGGCATACTGTTATGGTATTATTCAGAAATAATCTAGAGAAAATGAGCAATTATCAAAGGATAAATTACCTATATACACACCTTTATTTTTCATAATTTCTATTTTTTCCTACCATTTCAAAATATTTTCAAAATCCCTTATTTTTCCCCAATTCTCAAGTCAACCAGATACATAAGTATCCCAGCCTTAACCCACTTATCTCTTTCCCTTTTTCACTCCTTGAATATCTCCCTAATTTCACTCCACAATCTTATCAATTACAATTTTCATCTCAATTTGAATTTCAAAAGGATTCTCTCTATAATCAATCAAATTCAAACCACTAAATAGATAATTTTTGTATTCTCCGTTATTGTTTTTTTCAATTTTTTTTTTTTGATTCATGTATATACTTGATAACTTAGTTATAGTTAGTTGCTAATTCATTCATGTTGATACATTGGACACTTAGTTGTAGTTAGTTGTTGATTCATTCAAGAATCTAATTGATAACTTAATTCTTATTTATTGTGATACATTTATAGATACATTTTATTTCAACTCACATAGATCATTTTTTCATAACCTTATTGTATCAGATACATTATAATCAATAATTAAGATATTTTGTAGTGCAAATTATGTATCATAACGTAAATTTGATGGTTATAGCTCGGTTCTAATTTTGTTTTGTTTTTTTGAATAGTTGTTATGGATGTATCAAGTATAAAGTTCATATTGTTTAATGGGATGTTATATTCATAATTTTGTATCTTATACAATATAGTTTGGTCATGATACACAGTCAAAACATTTTGTAGTTGCTCTGAAAATCTGTTTCACTTCACTTTGAGGATGAAAATACATGTTCTTTGATTGTGTCCTTCTTGTCCACAAGGTATCTCGTCTAGTTGAAATCTACCACAATTACATATTTTTCGCTTAAGGCAAACAATGTATCTTCTTCCAACATCATAAACTGAAAAAATAAACTCAGACGACATGGAACAACCTGCAAACATTAAAAAATTCAGTGATACATTATATGAAATACGTTTTTTTAATTTTCAAAGCAATACCTATCTAACAACAAAATAACACATAACGACACAATTTTGTAACCATATATATATATATATATATATATATATATATATAATATATCATCCACATTTTTATTGATCAAAATAAGTAATCCAAGACTGATATACATTTATACAAATTTGTAATAAACACACTCGATATTCAAAACGTATATGATCCATCTCAATTGTTAATTTATTTTGTTACATGTATCATATACAATTTATTATGATGATACATGTTTATACAAATCACATTCAGATACACAATAATGACCACATCATAATCCATAGATACAAATTACAATACATGAGCGTCATTTAATACTAATGTATCATGAATTACATATTCACATCAAAACGACAAAACAAAACTATAACCATGATACATTACAATACTATATACCAATTTATCAATAACCAACTCATGAAATACTTCTGGAAATAACATTGTATCATGATTTTATGTATCAAAAATTGAAAAATAATAATTCACAATACAGAACAACTAATCTCATACCTTTTTATCAAAGAAAAAAATGCAAGACAGAAGTCCTAAGCAATTCCAACAACCATCTTTACACATTAATTCACATGACAACACAAAGCTTGCGAACCTTCCATCTGCTATACTGGTGGCGCTTATACTCCATTCATTTACAGTAATTTTCATGACAGTTTTAGTAATTAATCTACGCCCAACTTGTTCTGCTTCAATGACTTCCTTAGGGCCAGCCACAAGAAATTACCAGCAAATATTCTTCTGGAACTCAATGCCAAACAAACAAACATATGCATATTAGTTACCTTCTAGGTATTCACATCAAAACACAATAATGACCACAACCTCCACAACTGATTTCGAATTGATGATTCGAAATCGTGAATCGTTTGCCCAATCATCTACAATGGCTGATTTGAGATTCAAGATTTTGAATTGATGGAGAAGATGAAAATTTTGATTTTTTAAATTTGGTGAAGCTGTTACATATTGAAATTGATTGATATCAATCAATTTTACGTGATTTGTGGGAAAGAAAATTAGTTCTGCGTGATTTGTGGGAAAGAAAATCAATTTTACATTAATATTCCATATTAAGCGCAACAGACAAGTTTAATAATGTATCCGGATGAAACTTATGTATCAGGATGGCTGATATTTTAAGGAATTTCTGTAAAATAAAAAAAAGTAGGGATAAGATGTAATTTAGATCTTACATTATGGGATTTAAGTAAGTTATATGTTACTAAATGATAGCATAGTAGTATATGGCATGTTGTTCTGGTATTATTCAGAATTAATCAAGAAAAAATGAGCAATTACTGAATGATGCCATAATAGTAAATGGCATATTGTTTTGGTATCATACAGAAATAATCTGGAGAAAATGAGCAATTACTAAATGATACTATAGTAGTGTATGACATACTAATCTGGTATCATTCAGAAATAATCTGAAAAAATGAGCAATTACTGAATGATGTCATAATAGTATATGACATACTGTTTTGGTATCATTCAGAAATAATCTGAAGGAAATGAGCAATTACTAAATGATACCATAGTAGTATATGGTATACTGTTCTGGTATCATTCAGAAATAATCAACAAAGAATGAACAATTACAAAATGACACCATAGTAGTATATGGCATACTAATCTGGTATCATTCATAAATAATCAAGAAAAAAATGAGCAATTACTCAATGATGACATAATAGTATATGTCATACTGTTGTGGAATCATTCATAAATAATCTGGAGAAAATGAGCAATTACTAAATGATATTATAGTAGTATATGATATACTAATCTGATATCATTCAGAAATAATGTGGAAAAATGAGCAATTACTAAAAGAGTATCTATATACTATATTGGTATCATTAACATTCCTACTTCACACCCTACTCGTTAGTTAAATTATACTAAAAGAGAATCTATATACTCTAATGGTATCATTAAGGTTTTCTTCTTCATAAATTACTCAGTACTAAGTGATACCAATAGAGTATCTATATAGTGTATTGGTATCATTAATGTTTTCTTTTGCATACACTACTCGTTAGTACTAAAACAATATATACATACTTTATAGGTATCATGAATGTTTCTTCTTCTTAAATTACTCATAAAATCATGCTTCAAAAATATTTTATAAGAAAAAATATTGTATGAGTATCATTAAGCTTTTTGTTCGTAACTAATTTATTAAGTGTCTAAAATAGTATATCTCTACTTAATGGGTATCATTAAGGTTTGTTGTTAATAACTAACTTAGTAAGTGATACCAAAATAGTATATAAATATTGTATGAGTATCATTAAGCTTTTGTTCATAACTAATTTATTAAGTGATATTAAAATAGTATATCTCCACTAAATGGGTATCATGAATGTTTGTTGTTAATAATTAACTTAGTAAGTGATACTGTCATGGCCCAGACCGTTGTGATTGGCACCCACACTAATCCTCCGGTGGGAGAACCATTACTACAACCCAAACTAACAAATTAACTAAAAACTAAGGCATTTAAAGATACGGAAGCAGGTTTAAATGGAAATAAAAATGGAGTCCTCATAAACTCCAAAGGTTTAAACAAATAACTAACCAAACTAATGCGGAAATTCAACCCCTAGAACCTGAAAGTCATTGTGCCAAAACTCTACTAACGAAAGGTCTAAGAACAAAGGAACACCTTAAACAAATAATAGTGTGAGTCCGAAAATAGTGGACTTAAACAAGAAAGATTCATGGTAGCCTGAAAGAACTAGCTCACCCATGAATCCGGTCACGCTCAATAGTCACCTAGCTAAAGTCTATCAATAGCTGCCTGAAGATGCCCTGTACTCAACAAAGAACAAGCAAGTGCAGTATCAGTACACAACCATCGTGTACTGGTAGGATCACGGCTATCCCAAAAGGTGAAACATATATAAGTCATTACAAAATAATAAAAAAAGACCAAACATATACAATATTAGTCATCACTTATGAACAACGCACAATTTCACAATTCTCAAGATATACGGTTATGTCAAGTCAATGGTCCTCTCATGGAACACACACCCAAACTGTTAGTGTACTGGTTTGTGGTACCCGATCCAAGTTAGTGTACCGTACGTGACACTCGATCCCATGTTTATGTAAGAACGTGGCAATCGATCCCATTTTTATGTCGAAACGTGGCAACCGATCCAGTTAGTGTGTCAGAACATAACGCCCGATCCATTCAACAAGCCACAATCACAATGTACATTCTCATAATCATACAATCAATTCATGATTTCATGGCATACAATTATTCAATCAACCTTATTTACGAGTAGTGTGATCAATAACGCAACATTTGCATACATACATGCATCATAATGTAGTAATTGCAAACATATATCACACCAAAATGAAATCACAACCATCACCTACCTCGAATCCAAGCTTGAATCCCCTAAGGCACTTGAATCTTCCCTTTGCAAATTCTTTCCGCTTGTTGTGGTCTAAAAACATACAATTAATGCAAGGATCAACAAACGAGGCCTAATTACCCAGATTATAATCAATAAAATCAATCCTAGGTCAAACTCTTGATCCCCATACCTAGATTAGGGCATTTTACACCATAATTTTCAGATCAAAACCCTCCCCCATCGATAATTACCCACGAATTTACATTCTATGGATCGAAAAATGGAATCGGGAAGTTAAAACCTGACCTTTAGCCTTAAGAATGGTGGAAAACTGTCAAGAAAGCACATGGGGTCATCTCCTAGCTCTGAAATTCGAAACTTGCAGAATAAAATGATTTTGTAGTTTATTTCCGATTTAAATCGCGACTGTCCCGTCAAGCGGTCCTCACCCCGCTACAGCGGCCCCGCTTTGGCGGGAATAATTTTGCCACAGCGGCTTGCACAGAACCTGTAAGTCAATTTGAGAATCCCAAACTCCCATTTCACTACACACCTCCAACCCATGACACTAAGAAAATACCTATTCACGCTACGATCAATTTCGGGAGTTCTACTCGCCCAAATTCAATTCTGTAAATTCATACGGGTTCCTTAACGTCTTAGCTATCTAGTCATGTGCTTAAAATCATAATTAGATCACCCAATTGTTACCATATTTCCCTAACTTTACTAACTTCGATTTCGTCCAAATCTGGACTAAGTTGGGAAATTTCAAGTTACTACGAAAAAGTTTTTTGGCCCAAAATTTTTCCCCATTGGCTTTTCTATAACGACGGAAACAGATCGTTACAGATACTAAAATAGTATATAAATATTGTATAAGTATCATTAAACTTTTTGTTCATAACTAATTTATTAAGTATTATTAAAATAGTATATCTTTACTGTATCGGTATCATTAAGATTTGTTATTCATTACTAATCTATTAAGTGACACTAAAATAGTATATAAATAATATATAGTATCATTAAGCTATTTGTTCATAACTAATTTATTAAGTGTTACTGAAATAGTATATCTCTACTGAATGAATATCATTAAAGTTTGTTGTTAATAACTAACTTGGTAAGTGATACTAAAATAGTATATAAATATTGTATGAGTATCATTAAGTTTTTTGTTCATAACTAAGTTATTAAGTGATACTAAAATAGTATATCTCTATTGTATCGGTATCATTAAGCTTTTTGTTCATAACTAATTTATTAAGTGATACTAAAATAGTATATCTCTACTGAATGGATATCATTAAGGTTTGTGGCTAATAACTGACTTAGTAAGTGATACTAAAATATTATATAAATATTGTATGAGTATCATTAACCTTTTTGTTCATAACTAATTTATTAAGTGATACTAAAATAGTATATATTTACGGAATGTGTATCATTAAGGTTTGTTGTTAATAATTAACTTAGTAAGTGATGCTAAAATAGTATATAAATATTGTATGAGTATCATTAAGTTTTTTTATCATAATTAATTTATTAAGTAATACTAAAATAGTATATCTCTACTGTATCGGTATCATTAAGCTTTGTTGTTCATAACTAATCTATTAAGTGATAGAATACTAAAATAGTATATATACACTGAATAGGTATCATTAAGGTTTGTCGTTAATAACTAAATTAGTAAGTGATACTAAAATAGTATATAAATATTGTATTGGTATCATTAAACCTTTTGGTTCATAACTACTTTATTAAGTGATACTAAAATAGTATATAAATACTTTGTGGGTCTCATTAAAATTTCTTGTTCATAACTAACTCATTAAGTGATACTAAAATAGTATATAAACACTGAGTGGGCATCATTCTTGTTCATAACTAACTTATTAAGTGATACTAAAATAGTATAGAAACACTGAGTGGGTATCATTAAGGTTTGTTGTTAGTAACTAACTTATATATTGACATGGTATCATTAAGGACTATTTTATGTATTGGTAACACTCTTCATATCATTTATGATACCATTACAGTATATGAATATATTGTTGTGGCAGCACTAAGGTTTCATTCATTTGTTTATTTACAAAATCACTCATTTCTTAATAATACCGTAATAATATATTCATATGTTGTTATGGTATCATTAAGGTTTTCCATAACCATTCATGTACAACTGACTCATTTCTCAATGATACCATCACAACATATTATATTTTGATATGGTATCATAAAAGATTGAACTGTTCATGTACAACCAACTCATTTCTCAATGATACCAGCAAAACATATCATATACTGACATGGTATCGTTAAGGATTGTTTTTATAAATTCATATACTGTTGTGGTATCATTAAGGACTGTTTTCATATATTCATATATTGATAGGGTATCATTAAGATTTTATACAATCATTCATGTACAACCAACTTATTTCTCAATGATGCCATCACAGCATATCATATGCTGATATGAAATCATTAAGGATTGTTTTATATATTTATATATTGCTATAGTTTCATTGAGATTTCCTACAACCATAGAAAGAGGAAAAATTAAAAAAAGAAGAAGAATATAAACTAACAAAAAAGAAAAAAATGAATTAAGAGAACAACAAAAAACAAAAAAACAAATAAGATAATATTATCAAAAGAGACCTAGGAATAAAATGATAAATGAGAAAAATACAAAAATGATACATAAAAATAAAAAATAAAGTGTTTTTTCTTAATTACTCCTAGATGTAGTTTAATTATTCGTCTTTTTTTTTTTTTTGAATTTTTGTTAGTTACTTCTTCATGTAGTTTAATCTAATTTATTATTTATTTATTAGTCTGAAAATAATTAGCTTATTTTTTCTATATTTTATTTTTATGTTTGAAAAAAAAAAATTTAAAAATGGTTATAAAAAAAATTAAAGAATAAAATAATTAAATTAGTTTGGCAAAATTGAATACACAAATCAAGAATCTTGGGCGAAAGAAAGAGAGTGAAAAAAACTGCTCCAAGCTTGAGAAAGGACAAATGGGGTCAAGACCAATGGATTTTAGGCATACACTCATCAAGATTTGCCTCCAACATTTGGTTGGCATCCAGGTAGACTAGGATTAACTAAGTAATTAGACCTGTCTTTATTTACGTAATATCGTGTAAATCGTTGTGAGATTGCATGCATAGGCTTTCGAGCACGAAGTCTAGATGGTTACATGACGGGTTAATTGTTGTTCGGGATGGTAATGTATTGGATTAGCTAATGTGGACTTGATGATGAGTGCTAGGTGTTATCTTGGGAGGGGGGGTTGATTGTGGGTAATCAGTTATGAGCGAAGATGGTTTGCAAGGAATCTTTAAAGTAGATGATAGTTGATTATTCCAGGTTACACAATGTATGCATGATCACTAATATTCCTATAGTACAACTTGTATGATGCATTGTTTAAAGGGGATCAAAGGAATGAATTTGAAATGGGAACTCGTTGATAAGCTTATGCAATGAAGGTGTCCTATTTTCTTCTACTTACAAGGGTAATTGTATCTTATTGTGATTGTGATTGTGTGATGTATGACTTTTAGTTGGCTGAGTACCACGCTTGGTACAATATTTCTCTTGGTTGGCTCGGGCACAATGCCTAGTACATATATTGATTGGCTCGAGTACCACGCTTGGTACAAGATATCTTATTAGTTGGCTCGGGTACAACACTTGGTACAAGTTCTACATTGGTTGGCTTGGGAAAGCCTTAGAGTGACAATTGGGTTGAATGTTTAATGGTGAGTTGGGGAGTGAAATGAGGTGAGTGACTTAGAGGTATAATGTATAAATCTAAGTGGTGATAAAAAAAGATACAATCAAATTGGTGTAATGACTCGACTTCCTGAGTCATGATGACACCTACTAAACCCACCAGTAG